>JAQFYG010001175.1:0-20685 GCA_034694325.1 Entomobrya corticalis
GTTTATTTATCTGTTCAACCACTGTCGACTGCTGAGTTGAGGGATTGAGATCTGAGATCTGGTTCAATTACTCATTCATTCTTGGTGCTACCCAGGCAGAGGCAGTGAAGTGAGTACAATAGACCATAAGAGGAGAACTAGAAAAGTTGTTGTCGTTGTGCAATTTCGCCTTCTCGTTTGTCACTAATATTGCTTTAGATGGTACTTTAATTCGCATTTATTTGGATGTTGATGGCTGTGCGTACAGAATACCTTTGCAAAGCAGTAATTGGATCAATAAGACATGCAAAGTGGATATATACAGGCATCATGGCGTAATGCAAGATTCGGGCGTACAGCTACGCTCATTTAAATGCAAAAATACATTTTTATGATTGCATCTTTATGAGATGGAAAAAACAGATAAAATACTAAACAGACTTTGTGATTGTGAAGAACAGCAAGAGTAAAAGGTGAGGTGGGATTAGTACAAACAAGAAGTACAGTGGACAATCCAGTATTTTTTTCTGTCGGTTCACATATTAACTTGCTTGAATTGAATGACATTATTGTGAGCACATTAAATACATTTTTATATGTCACTTCCCGTCAAACCATTTCTTGTTCGATTCGATGGACTGAACTTCTGTGGTCAACCTTTTAGTTGAAACGTTTCACAAAACATATTTTGTGCAACATTTCAAGCTTAAGTTTTCTAAAAGAAAAAAAAATCATTGACACGTGTAATCCTTTCTCTTCGGGTATTTTGTAGCCACAGTACAGTTTTTAAACAAAATGTTTTTGGAATAAGGTGTAAATGACTTTTTGATGAGAGAATCTTGAGAGATTAATGCAGATTCCCATGCATATTGCATGAGAGAGTGCTAACTAACCAACATATAGCAGAAGATATTATAAACGTTCTGGAATTTTAATGAGAATTCTTTTATGTTTTTTTTTCAGATTCTCCTTTCGCAAATGAATGAGCTTTTGCCAAACAACAAAAGTATGCGGGTGAACAAAAGAGAGAGGTGATCATAAACACGAAGCACGCCAAAAGACAAAATGAATCCGGATCACCAGTTTCAGTCCTCGCTACCACCGCCACCATCAACATCATCATTCAATTTTCCTTATGGTCACAACAATCCCAGCTACAACAATGAAGATAGCCATCGGAATTCTCGAAAGATTCATCATCATCCATATTATGCAAAAACGGATTTGGCCAATAAGAAAAAAGAAAGCGAAGAGGAAGAAACAGGTCACACGATAAGAGTTAACAAGAATATTGGCCCTGCAACAACAACAACATACATTATCACAATGCCCTCTTGTCCTTCTTCCTCAACGTCGACATCAGCGTATTCATCCCCGTCCTCCTCAGCAGAGAATGTGCCAAGTAATTATGAACGGCATCAGTCAAAAGAATCGCAGGCTTTACCGGCAACGTCCCCCTCCGAGAATGATGAATTTTATGCAAAAAATATCGGCATGGCCTCGACTCTTGTGGTGTCATACTTGATTGAAGTGACTGTACAGGTAACTAAAAAAACAAACAGCTTTTACCATTTTTGGTGACAAATTTAATGTTGATTTTGGTTATTTTTCTGTTTAAAAAAATCGAATACCTTTTTTGAGTACTCATGCCGCGAACATGCAAGCTGGCTGTTAATTTATATCACGATATTTTAAAAGATTTTGCAATTTTTTTTCTCTTGTTTCTCTTAAAACTCAAAGAGCCATCTATTTCCTTGTCATTTCCATTTTTACTGCGTCAGAGGTTAAAGTTGTCAGCTTATCTTTGAAAAATGTTAACTGTTTAAAATAAACTAATAGGAGTGCTCACGCAAATTGAACGGTACATTACCTATTTATTTTGTTTTTTTGTGTACATGTTTTAATTTTCCTATCTGCCTAATTGTGAAAGATTTTTTTGTTAAATCAGTCGTGTCGAAAGTATTCAATATCATGAAATACCATCAGTATCCAACGATAAGAGCGTGTGTGCCCTTTGATCATTTTGCTCTTTTGCAAGAAAAACTTGCTTTTGGATTTAGAATACTGAAGAAACAATACATAATCTGTCATTCATGATGTGCATATCATCGTCGCCAATCTTTCGACTTCTTATATATTTTTTTTGCAAAAAAGCACAAGAACGACAGACGATGTATTATAAGCATGTCAGGATTTAGGATAGCTATTTGATCCGCTCAAATTGTTTGCCAAAGATGTGTCAGTTAGTTTATCACTTTGTTGGTTTGATTGAGTCTGCGTGATTTGATTGTACTCCTTCTAGGTTTTAGCTTCATTTTACGAATTCATAATGACTCTCAGAGAAGAAGAGAAAGATAATTTTAATATTTTACTCTCATCATCGCTCCCTCTCTAAGTTCTTTGCTAATTCCTCTAAAGTGACGCTGGCGACGTCGATAATCATTATTGGTATGCCATCATTTTGATGATCGCACAGATACGGCAAAGAAAATCCTTAGAAAATATATCTGACTGAATATGTGAGTAAGTACCGTTTTCTCTTGAAAGTGACAATCGACAATCATTATAAAAATCAAGTCATCCGTAAAGACAATATTTGCATTAAGGAGGGGAAGAGTGGATCTGGCTGAGTACGTAATAAAAAATAGATGATGAACAATGATAAAAAATATATACAGCTGCGTGAGTCGTAGTGGCAGAAACAGAAAAAAATATAATCTTTTTAAGCTGCAGTGATTCAGTAATGGTGAATGGATGGATGGGAGAAAAACAATAAGTAGTAGTAAAAGAGATGAGATGAGCCAGCGTGAATCTTGTTAGCTAGTAAAAGTAGTAGCTTTAGGAATACTCGTTTTTATTCTCTCTCTTTCTTGTTGCAAATCTGGTTCTTGTTTTTGCGTAAAGCATATATAATATGTTAATGAATTGAATGGATACATAATAATAAGTAATATAATACTTTTGTATATATGCAAGTTAGCATTTTTACAATGGGCTTACCTACCTTCGTCTTACGTTAACTTAATCTGTTATTGGTGGATGTACCGCGAAAACTACAGTCTCTGCGGCTTGACTTTTCACTCCCTTTTGCCATTTCCTTTGTTATGATTATTATTACTTATTATTATGGGTTTACGCAACAATGTATGCTTAAACAAGTCGGGTAGTAAATAATCATGTAATTGGGAATATGCATATGTACATCTGTACTTATAACAAAAAATGTTTGTCCGATATTATTTGCTTAACTATTACTTATATTATGATACACCTGTATTAATGGTATGTGTATTTTTCTCTTGCTTTTTTTCTTAAGGTTTTGCTGACGGTTCAATTCTATCGCTCCTTCCAACACCAACAATCTGACTTGGTTATAGACTCAAAAAACGTAACCTCATCATCCGCATCATCATCGTGGTCTTGGTTCCTGGTCATCAGCTCAGTCTTGTCATCTTTCCTTGTCACACTGATCAGCATAATATGGGTCTTTCGAGGAATGGATTTCTCTGGCCGAATATGCGGACGTCTTTTATGCTACGTGATGCACTCGTTTCTTCTGGGTAATCAATCATTCACTGATTTAAAAAATAGGCTATTACATACATGCAATGTCTATGATGCGTTTTAAATACAAACATTAGAAGAAGAAAAAATGCTCAAAAGCATTTTTCTTCTTGGTGTGTACGCATAACAAATTACGTTTAATTTGCTTTTAGGTTCATTTCTTTCAAATATCACTTCTTTCTTTATCTTCTTGGACAACATTTCAAAGATGAGATTTTTCATTTGCTGGTACATAATGTGATGTGTAACATGACACTAGTTTAAACTAAAACCCACTTTATCAAAATACCTAAACATGCAATCAAAACACATACAAAAACTCAGGCAATGAACAAAACTAACAGGGGCGAACTGGAATGTTATATCCCTGCAGACGTTTGCATTACATTAAAAACATTAAAAACCATTTAATTTTATTGATGATAGGACTGGTAATGCAAATCAAATATACTGACTCATATTCCCCCTTTTCCTAGCCAAAGGCAATAATGTAAATATTACAAAGGGAGAATTTTCTGTTAGCATATCATAATTGGTAATTTATGAGCTTGTGAGGATGCCTATTGTGTGTACAAAAATAACTTGAAAGTTGAACCGTATCAAAACAGCGTATCATATATTCATCTTATCATAATCAAAAATCTTTATCTTTTGTTTAAAAATATTTTCAGGTCTTTTGTGGCGCTACCTAAAGTTAGCTTTTGCTTATGACAAAGCTGATCTCGAAGAATTCTTTAAACTGAAAACCATTCAAACTTATCTACAGTCTTTACCACTGGTGACAATCCATTTGGCATGGGTTCTCACAACCCAACAACAACTACTGCCACTCGTTGACGTAAGTTTTCAAAATAAACTGTGATATATACTTGTAACGTCCATCTGTGAGTTTCCATTGATTAAATCAACAGACAAAACAAAAGTATTTATGACATGCAAAAAATAAACTAACAAATAAAATTCCTTCCTGAACACACACAGCGCGTTACAAGCCATATATTTTTTGCTGTTTATTTATTTATTTAATATAGTGACGTGATTTATGAGAATGTTGAATCAGCAGTTGAACATGATCGGTTCAAAAAATTTAATGTGTATACTGATGTTAGTGATGCTGTTTTTTTATTTTGATAGAGCTATCATGCATTGTCATCATGGTTGGTGGTCGTCGAGATGCTGAGCGCTGTGATATCTCTCCTCATCCTATCGTCTTCAACAGTCTCCTCATTTACCTATAATACTTGCAGCAATAATAATAGCACTAATTTGCAAGGACTTGCTCTAGCAGCCAGTCCTTCTAGTATAACCACTTATCCAGTAAATAAAAGTAACTCTAGTAATCAAGGAATCAACAGCAGAGACTGTAATAAGTTAAAAGTTGAAAGTGGTAAAGGTGATAACAATCCAAATCACCATTTTAACGATTCTGGAACTGCCTCGAGTGTTGATAATCATGGGGCGGCCAAAGATGAAAATGATATTGAAATGAAGCACTCATCATGCTCATCCTTGAAGATGCTCATGACAATAGCTATAAAATGGATGATGAGCCATTATTCGCAGAAATGTGAGCCAGGCCGGGCGCTGCTCCTTGTATCTCGAGTCATCTCATTAGGAATGCTTGTGTATAAAATGAATTACTACTGGACAGGTTTTATCACTCTATTACACTTTGGCATCTCTTTCGTCTGGCTGGGATGCTGGGTCACAATCCCTAGAAGTAGTAGTAGTGGCAAGCCAAATGACAACATTAAAACAACAGCATTGAACTCATCATCAATTGCTGCAACCTGCAGAGGAGTAAATGACTCTAATGACACTTGTTGTGATACTAGCAGTAGTGGAAGCAGCAGTAATGACAGTGGTCTCGTTGTGAAAAGTGAGGCACTAATGGAAAATGGAATTACAGCTGCGAATGTTCCTGGAGATGATGGCGACGATGTCATCAACGCTGGTGTTGATGTTGACGATAATGATTTGGAATATGGTGTGAATGCTTGTACACGTGGTGGTGGTCGTCAAGCAAAAAATAAAACAAAAGGTGATTATGTAAACTCACTTAATGTAAACTCATTTTCCGGTGGCTTGTCTAGCTGTTTAAGTGTTGTTGTTCATCGAAGAAACAATGCCGGAAATGAGAACAAGAAGGAGTTATCATCGGTAAACAATGGGTTAGCTTCTGAGCGAAGAGAAAATCAGAGGCAAGTGCTTATGCGTGTTTTACCATTGACTTATGTGTTGTTCTGGGACTTGAGTAATTCCTCTTGTGCGTACCACCTAAGTCGTGGTAATCCAATAACCGAGAATAGACTCAACTCATGGGCGACTGCCTTTCCGGTACTTCTCGTGATTGTGGAGAATGTGTTCATAACCATATACCACTATCTTTGGACGAACGAGCCAAACATAAAGTTTTTGACTGTGTTGAGTGCGTCTTGTCTACTTTTGGGATGGTTCTTGGTTGCAGCATACCAGTTCCGATGGCGAACCATCCAACGCCGAAAGGAACATTGCAAAAGAATGCCGGTGCCAAACAGCGAGCAAGTTGAATGCAGAAATGATGACGATGAAGAAGATGACGTTGATAGTGGCTACGGCAAGAATAAAGACAATAATATTCGTGTAGTAAGTAGTAGTAGTAGTAGCAATGACGCTAGTGTAAAAAACATTAGAAAAAAAGAGGCAGGCGAGTGTTTATCATTTTGCTGCTCCTCTTTGTCGCATCCTTTGAACATTAAAAGAAAAAGTAATCGTGACCAGCAGCAGCAGCAGCACCAGCAAGAAATTCTACACACATTTTGCAGAGACAGTCCAAACGACAAAATGTCTTCTGTTGAACATCATCCACAACGTGATGTCACCGCCACCACTGTAAAATACAATGAGTATCAAGAACAGCAAGAGCTCGGAAAGCTAATGACTGCACAACGCAAATATCCTTACGATCATAGTCATAACAAGTCAAATGATGACGGCAGTGGTCAAAGCAGCAGAAATAACAGCACAATAAAAAGCAAAAGAGCAACTAAAAAACCAACAATTTTCCCAGATCTTGGCATTATTACAAGTGACCATACCAGTGGTGGTGTTAATGTATGCGGGGAGGGGCACCACAACAATGACAATTATAAGATTTGCAGCAGGCCTGAATCGGTGATGAGATACCGTGAGGATTTAAAGATGACCATGTCTGGTGCAGGGACAACAGCCCCTACCTGTGCACCCGTAACTAATAATAACTATACAAACATTAAAGAAGCATTGACCAGAAGAATAAGCAACAAAAGTTGTACTAATGACAGTCTAAAGAAGTCCCATCTTCATAATAATAACAACCGAAAAAGCCAGGTAAGAAAATAAAACATTTAGAACAGCGAGAAAGACAGAGAGAGCAAAAGTTAGTTAAATAAATAAATGAAATAAGCATCCCATAATAGAATAAATGGATATGGATGAAGAAAACAATAGAGCATTCTTATTTTCTACGTATTGTATTCAGTGATGCGAGAAATGTAAAGAAAAGAGTAAGACTGAAAAATTGAATCTGTCATCGTAAGTACCAGAAAAGAATTTTCTCTCCAACACATAGATATACTCTCATTGCATTGCACACACACTAATCATCGTCCTCTGATGAGATGTGTTCTTATTCTTTAAAACGAAACGAATCTACCTGTCAGGACGAAATCCATCAAAATGGCTTAACTTTTCCTGGTTAGATGGTTATTATGTGGTAATACATCTTTCTTGTTCTTCGGAAAGGGGATTAGTTACGGTCGGGGGATAGGAGATTCATCACTTTTGCGTTAAAATAAGTCAGGTTAACTGGTCGTTTGTTGGCAGCCGTCAAAGTTGAGTGTATTTTATGCATTGAAACTTCATGAGGACTTGTTCTGGAAAAACTGACGGGAATAATACATACATATCTTTAGTTTTTTTTATTGGGAATAGGATTAGTGATGGGCTTAACAATGCTAAAGTCAACAACGAGAGCAAATTCCCACTGCTACAGGTATTAATTTCCTCTCTGACTTTTTCACTTTACTTGACTTGCTGTAGGTATAGGTATTCTTGGCAGAAGATCATTCATCGTTCATAAAAATATAAAAATATAAAAGCAGGTAACAAAACAATGCTCTTAGGGCTATATACTTAATCCCTTTTGAGACGGTTGGAAAATATATATAAGACTGAATGACTGACGAGCTAAAAACATTTTTATTGTGTCGAGAGGAAGGTATGAAAAGACAGGTAATTTGTTTTTTGAACCTTTCTAATATCACCACCTCCGCCGCGAAAAAACCATGCTTGGTTTGAAATCAGCCTTTTGGAGGAAATATTTTACCATTTCTTTTTTATTCTCTTAATGGAGGTGTAAATGGAATGCCTACCTACCTATTTTGTATTTGTGTAAAAAAAGTATAAAATCTTAAAGTTTAGTATAAGTTTATTTTACACAAAAATGTAATGACATAAAAGCGAGCACAGACGTTTTTAATGTGTTTTAAGGAAAGTTTTAAAAAGGAAAAAATAATCGTCTTCATAAACCTAAACTCCACCACTTTAGTGTCTTGCTAAATATGCACAAAAATCATTTTCTGTATCTCATTGTTTTTCTAAACTGATATAGTACTATAACTGAGTAATATCGGCTTCTCTCTGGTTTGCTGAGTTTTCTTGACAAGAATACTGACTTGCTACAAGTTATGGGTTTTTAACGTGATATAAATTGCCGTGAATGGAAAGATTATGATGATACACTACCGCACCGGCATAACTACTGACAAACCAACAACCGCCGAAAGTCGCCTGTTCATACAAAACTGAAACAAAAAAAGAAAGTTTAGAGAAAAAAAATTTAAAATGAAAGGGTATTTTTATAATAAGTATGTTTTAAGATTTTCAAGTTCTGGTAGCAAGTGGAGGCATAATTCTAGTAGTAAGATCATTATATGTAAATTCACTTTTATTCAGCATTATTGTTATCATACAGATATGAATCGAAATGGAATGAATCAAGAAGAAAAACTGAAAATTTATGTTTGCGTATTAAGCAGTAGTCATGTAGCCTGAACTTATGATGATGAATTTTTATGTATTTTATATATCATTATATACGTCTGAGGAGGAACAATGATTATGCGTGTGCGCGCGATGAGGAGTGGAACAAGTAATCATCGTATATTTCACAGCCACCCTATCATTACGGCATTATCACAGAGTCATTTTCAGTTTTTTTGAGATTGATGCTCCTCCACCACTACCACCACCACATTTGCTTTCTATTCAATCCACTTTTACACTCTCACACAACAGGGTAGAGAGAGGAAAATCAGTTTTTTTCAATGTGATTATTATATTACAGCATTTATGTAACTACTTTACTTACATGGTACTACGGAGCTCGTGGTATTTTGGCTACTGTGTACTCTTCTTTTTTTCCTTTTTTATGTATCATCATCATTACCATATCATCAGAATGCTCATGCATTTCATAATTTGTTCAAGTGTATCTTATCTCCTCTGGCCTAAAGGCTTACAACAAGAAGTAGTATCATCATCACCATCATATCACATTATCATGTAGTTTTTATTTAATTCAAATGTTAAGTAAAAAAGATGATGATGATGGAGTAAGGTAAATAATTACCTTTCTCATCATCATCATTTTACAATCTCCCAGAAAGAATCACAAGCTGCAGGCCATTTTTTTCGTTGAGACTACTACGAATGTGATAATTTGTGTGTGCTATCATCAATGCGCACAGTGAAAGGAATCTCATAAAAATTAATGCATTCAAAATATAAATTTTATAATATCTATCTCTTTTTAGCTGAGCCTGGCACTCACTTTTAAATTTACTTTTATGCATTGATTTCAATCTAGAGGATTAAAACTGTGATCAATATTATCAAGTTTTACGTTTTGATGCTTCTGTAAACCATCTTCAGTTTTCCTTTTTGGGAACTGAATGTTTTCGATTGCACACAATTATTAAAATGGAAAGAAAATCATACTGCCTGTCATCATGCTCAGTGTAAATCTTGAAAAATTGAAATTCAGTACTTGACAGAAAAAAAATGATACACATATATAGAAAAACACTAGTAAAAGCACGGTATAGGGGCACTCTGATACTGCAAGTCTTTTCGGTATATTTAGAATTCATTTGATGCAGAAAATCCACTTTATTTAATACATTTTTTATCATCATCACAGGACCATGAAAGCGTGAAAGGGGATGGAGAACTTGGAACCGAGGAAGGGGAAACCCGAGTGGCGATATCATCTTTCAAGTCATCATCATCTCCTTCTACGCGACTGCACCAGCAGCACCACCACCAACAACATCATCCGCCGACAACTAATTCGAATAAATGCATGCCAATTTCCATAAAATCTCCGATAAGTTGGCTCCCGGAGACGTGCTGCAATGATAGCAATGGTAGTGGTGGCTCCTCAAATAGTCGCAACACGAACACTCTGGTAATGCCCGAGCCGACAACAACAAACGGGAACAGATTATTTTATTGCCCAGAGAAGTACATTGATTTGGGAACTAACACGAACCCAGAGGAAAAGGAAGAGTCAAAACGGACAAGTAGGAAACAGCAGCCGAAACAACAACGGCCGCCACATCTCCATAACCAAAATCCTGAAAACGAAAAAGGAAGCTGTGATTTTTCTGTAGTTTTCTTTGAAGGTCGAACCGGAGGAGGAACGAGTAGAAGTTATAAGCAAAAGCAATCTCGGACTCCGGTCGCTTCCAACGCTCTATTGCTTAGAGCAGCAAGAAGTGCAAATACAACTCCAGTCGCTTCTTCAAAGCCCTTTCCTTTGGACATTGGAGGAACAGCATTAGTATCATCATCATCATCAGTCCAGCAACAGAATCGTCCCCACTTTCTGCCACCTCACCATCATCACCAGCAGTACAACAACTACAATGAAAACGATGACGATGATGATGACCAAGTTGATCCAATTGAGAGAGCTACAAAAGAGGAAGGGGCTACTCATCCTCAGATACGCAACCAAATTACGGGCAAAACCTATTTATCCGATGGAGCTAGTCTCACATCCCTCGATGGACTCTGTGAGATTCGAGCTTCAACCCCTGTGGAAATTAAAAAAGCATCAAGAGTGATAGTGAACTACCCTCCGCCACACCACCAAATTTCTGATTCAAAGACTGTGAGCAGGTGTTTGTGTAAAGTGGATAGTAGCAGTCCTAGTCAAGAAGGAGCAAGAAATAATAATCCTAGAAAGCAGTGCGGATTGTCTCCTCTGCTGTTCAATGGTTGCGAGAATGAGGATGATGGCGATCACCATCCGGCGAGAGTGGCGGGTGGAAATAGCAATAATAATAACATTTACGAAAAGTTGATCGACGACTCTTATGGGATTTTAATATGCGAGGGTGAAAATGCACCGGGGAAAAATTCCCTAGATAGGAAAAACTGTAATAGTCAAAATAGAAGTGAGTGTATGGAGCGTAACAATGATCCTCATCATTACAATCGCCAAATTGTTAGACTGTCAGAAGCTACCAAGTTGACACGAGCTGTTGGTGGTGGTGGTGGAGGAGGATGTCAAAAGCTTAAAATTCTTTGTGCCAAATGTCTGGAAAATCATGATCCACTTTTGACAAACTGTGTGGATCCATTGGGGGGTAATGCTGAAGATCATCTTCCTGAAATTGTTGGTCACTACAATAATAGCCCAGCTAATATGCGGAATTGGCAAGAACAGCAAAACCAGTATCCCATGTGCTTACCCCAAGTTGTCTCAAATTCCCCCTATACTTACACACCTGCTGACTCCGAAACAACAGACTATCCGTCTGACACAGAGTTTACGACTAACAACAATCCAGTTGAGGACGATGGTCAATCTCTATCGACACACTTTTCTTCAGCTACTTACACATGGCACCATCACCAACAACATAATTATCATCCCCAACAGCAGCAGCAGCCGAGGCCAACTCAGCTTAGTCAATTTATTTGGGCTGCATCAACCATGATACCAACTTTAGGCGGTTGCGATGATAATAGTGACGGTCCACAACAACAAAGTCCAAAAGAATTCACTGGTTTGGAGTATGTAAGAACTTGGCTGATGGCTAGTCACCCGCGTACCTTTGCCATTAATAATAACATTAGTCATAATAACAATGGCAGCGGTACCAGTAGTAATAACACGCACCAACACCCACTTGATCATCAGCAGCAACAAGAGAATGGCATTAAGGAAACTGGTATAAATAGCAACAACAGTCTTCGTCGATATGCAGCTCATCAAAATCATCTTCAAAAACAAGGCAGCAGAAATGACAATAAAGGGTTGACGATTCTGTCATCATCAGCCACTTCAAAAAATAGTCATAATAATAACCCTTTTAAGCACAAATCCGCGTGTGATAAGACAATTTCAAAGAAAAAAAGATTCCGACAACTTGAAAAAAGACAAAGGCCAATAGGCCGTGGCGCCTCACCTCCAGCAAAGGAAGTTGGTAAAAGTAATAATCATAATGGTAATGCTGATGTTTTAAATAGTGTATGTGCCACTGGAGCTACCACAACTGTATCAACAACAGCCAACGACTCTACTCTCAGGGGTGATTGCGGTCTTGATACTAGTAGATTTCAACCACCACCTTCGAGGAAACAACACCCTTTATTATTTTATGATATGATACCTCAACAGGAGCAGCAGAAGCCGCTGACAGCTACCTCTCATAAAAAATGTCGAGACCAATTAGACTTATTCCATAAAGAACTTGAGACAGTAGTCTGATTAGATATTGCTTTTTTTCTTCTCTTTTCTCTTCATTCACACAAAACAGCCGCCAAGCCCTTCTCTCAGACAACTTGTTCAACCCTTTTCTCACGTGTTAAAAATACATTTGTTATTATAAACACGAAAAGTGAAATTTTCAATAGCCGCATGCATGCAAAGACACGTATTTAATAAAAATAGACTTGTTTTTTATTGATATAAAATCCCCTTTGGTATATTGGGAAAACTGTCAATAGTGTCAATGCTTTTACTATGCACGATTGTTGTCTACTTTGCTGTGTGGACAGACAAGTTTGTGAGCGTAAGAAAAAAAGGTTTTGTTGTTGAAGGCGGCATTATCGTGAATAGTTAGGTATTTTATGTTTATTTGATGTTCTCAATGACATTTTTGTGTCAACTGACTTGTATTTGTTTTATTTTATGGGATGATATGATGATATGATATGATGAGACCAAATAATTTCAACAACCAAAAAAATGCTGCTTAACTGGTGAAATTGAGAATGCTGCATGCAGAGATGTAACTAATGTACTATTAATAAAAAATGTAGATATGTTTGTATAGAATATTTAAGATAAGAATATAATAATGTGGGAAACCGTTGTAGTTTTTCTTGCTGACGACGCTTTATTTTTGTTTATTGTGTACAAAAATAAAATGTACAAACTGTAGAAATAGAAAATAGAATTTTTTATGTTGACATTTATAAGAAACTGGTATTTTCTGACAAAAAATATATGTATCAAGTATCAATCGATATCGATATTGATGACAAAGTATAATAAACAAACTTTAAATGATACTTTGTTAATGATTTTAAGTGTGTTGAGTTTAATGAAATATTTTTCTGTTTCATGTTTTTATATATGGTAAAGTTCGTTTATCTTCCTAACAGAAACATTAAATGTACTTAAATTGTTTAATGGGTGAAATAAAAAGTGCCATTAAAACATCTTAATGTGATAAACTTAAACTAAATTTAGATTGTACTTGAAATACTGATGCTTTTGAAATAATAATAAAGAACGTTAATTTATTTAAAAATATATATACGGCTATACAAGTTTCTAAAACGGCATTTTCTAAAAATAGAATCTCAAATATTGACCCATTAAAGCATTCACTCGATAAAATGTTTTCTAACAAATTATTTTTATTTTACCTCAAGTTGTTTGTGCATCAAGCTGCATAATAGTCTCTGACATCTGAATTCAAATTTCAAAGTATTTTCAATCTTTCCATCAATAACTTCTCTTCCTCATTACTATATTGCATCTTCACATTTGTTCAATATTATTTTGCCTTTGTTCGTCAGTCCCCAAGAAAAAACTCTTTCGACCCGCCATTTATCCGAACAAAGAAATTCCATTCTTTTTCTAAAAGAAAAATCCTTTTCTAGCATTTCAAAAACCATTTCAATCATCACCCACAACACAACCGGCACATTCAATACCCAGAAACCTGGAACCGATAGCATAAACCACAGTATCGCTCCATTATCCAACACAAGAAGAAAATTAACAGAGGAAAGCAACATAATAGCTAATGAGGCTATTTTATTCGTCAAATCTTATTTATTATCATCGTTATAGCCCTTTTGCACCAACAGTATATTATTAGTAAAAAGAATGAAAAGAAAATCTCCAAGAGAAGAACTGGAGAAGACATAAAAAAGAGGGAAGTTATGCAATCCAAAAGCACTACTGCTTTGTCATGTCATTTTACTTTAACTTTACTGAATATGGACCCATGAGGAGGAGGAAAGTACAAAGCGATCATGATTACACACACACGCAGGTAAAAAAAGGATTCTTTATATTTTTTTCAAGATAAAAAAGAAGACCATGTAGCACATTCATTATCGTTACATTCAAGGAAGTTAATTCCACGGGTAGTGTGTCCATATAATTCTTCTGCACACAGTAAAATATATAAAAAACCGTACATTTTCTTCATCTTTCAATGTTCCTACTACTTTGCCACGATGCCACCCAAAACGTACAAGTAGGCAACGAGTTCTATATGCCACGCATTATGGCATTTTCTTTAGATATGTGCCTTCCTTTATGTATGACAAAACACAATGATCTCAACTTACATTTTTTAAACCAGCAATTCAAAACTCATTTACAGAAAAGGCTTATGGGAGTAGGTACAAGTATTGTACCTTATAATAATGTCTAACGCATGTATTACTAACGACGAGAGAGAGAGAAAAAGAGGAGGAGGAAGGGCTCTCATTTAAAAAACACATTATGATAATGCCAGCTCGTTTGTCCATTTTCATCCATCAGTCCAAGTCCAGAAGAGTACTCCAGTTTATGTGGATGCATTTTTTGATGGGCTGGTGCAGCAACAGCAGAAGCTTTAACAAAAGAACTTGGACTGTTAGATTTGATTGTGCATTTGAGTCTGGAAGTCTGTTCAACACCAACACGATGGATAACCAATATAATAAGAAGTTCGTATAGCTCGGGTTCAGGCAACACCACGTCACTCAACAAAAATGTACATAGAACGTGATCCTTTGACCTTACATCTTTCACTTCAACAATGATCCCCTTTACCTGGTTCAAAAGCAATGATGCTCTTTGGGAAAAAAATTCTTTAAAGAAGTTGGATGATGTTGATGATTGCAAAGGTGATCATAATCGTAAGTTCTTTTTATTCTTTAAGAGTTTGAAAAAGATGGAGAAGAAGAAGAAGAAAATCTTGAAGGGATAAAATAGGTCTTCTTTAAGGGTACACAACGTCGTGCAAGGAAACAACAAAAGGACTGTTGCTTGTAAGAAAAATCCATTTCATTTTACCAGAGAGAGATTGGTATGCATATAAAAATAGGAAATATTAAGGGAACACGCTGCCAGATGGTACAATGCAAGTGACAGTTTTTCAAAAAGACAGGCATGATGTCGATGCGATGTTGAACTCCAGCTGTGCCATCACATCGTCATCATCATCATCGTAATCATCAATGCAAGATGCATTGAAAAAAAACTGCATTCTCTTCTTCGTGCTGTTTTTTTCATTGCCTATTCTTTACTTTACAAGATGTTTTCTTCCAGGGAGTTGTATTCAATCCAGGTGAAATTACATTCAAGATGGATGTAAGTATTTACAGATGCAACAATAGACTATTATCGGTGCAGTTGGCTATCCGTTCCGTTCTCTTTCTGATGCTTGCTCATTGTTTGTTGAAAATATTTAAGATACGAAAGTTCTGGCTGGACTTTGTAATAATTTTTATGCTCAACTGGACAGATTCCAAAAAGTAAAGAACATTCATAGATTTACAGATGTAAAAAGTAAAATAATATAAAAGAAGGGAAATGAGTTTTATGATTCTGGATTCTGGACATAAACTTCAGCCGTCATATTTGATGTTGATGTTATTCGTGTGACTACAGTAATCTTGTGTCTAATTTTACATCGAGTTATTCTTGAGAGAATGAGAGGCAATCGGTCGCTGTCACTGAATAAGACAGCTTGCAATGTGCTCAATCATAACAAAGACAGTTGTATCATGTCAGTCCCTCTAAGGTTCGTCAATCAGTATATCAGACAGTGTATCATATCTAATAATATCTTTGTTTTAGTAAAAATAAATTAAATTATCTCGAGTAAAAGTTATGATTTATATGATTCTGCATTCTACCCAGAGTGTAAGCAAACACAGAATGATTGGCAATAGAAAGTGATGAATTACTCTTTCTAAAGCATTTATACTCGTTTAACTTCATGTAAAATTTCATGCACCTGCATGGTCATTGGTTTTAACAAGTATCTTATGGAATTGTGAGACTTTTAAGCAAACTGTATGAAATACAATTATATAATTCCTTCCGTACCGTAATATGTAATAAAACGATGAAACGAGTTGAAATATTTTCTTTTGAATTACTACATGTTTGAAAGTATACCAATAAGTTTTGTCTCGTATTATGGCTAGATAGTAATTATGTGAAAGAATATGATTTTGCATGCGTATATAGATACTTAAGTTTTCTGCTTTTGTTCTTTCAACAAACACGTGAAGGAACAATTTTTTTCTAAAGTAGTTTCTTCAACCGAAAATAATCGTCGCTGCCCTCTATACGACTTGAGCAAATGCTTCTTTTGAGTTTTTAAGGTAAAAGAGCCTCAGGCCATGAAATATACCTGAGCATAATTTTTTCCAATAATCAGCGCTAGGGGGATAGAACGATCACAACACAGCGGATAAGCCTCACTTTTCCCTGTGGCTTTGACACCACTTCACACGAAAGAGTTGATAATGTAAATTTAACAGTCTATGTGATATGTAACCCAGGAAAATTAGGGCGTCAATTGCCCATCTCCCATGATATGATGACAAAAATAATGAACAAGCTAATTTTTATATTTAGATTCACACAAACCACCTCTATTTTTTATGAACAATGTTCAAAACTTTAAAATGGCTGGTGACACCTTTAAATGGCTGTACCTGTCACTCCCGCTCCTGATTCATTGGCTCCTCCATCGACAACTGATACCACTGCTACTGCTGCTAGCCCTACAGCATCATCAGCTAACCTGCCACCAGAATCTTTGACAGTACCAGAACCAGGAGCCTTGGACCCGGTGCTTGATGTAGATATATACAACACACCAATTTATAAAAAAATGCAGAAAGTCAGCATTGCAATAGGACTTGTGGTGTGCCTTCGTCTGATTGTAAATATGTATTTTTTTTGAAATAGCTATTTAAGCTAACACTTGAGCAATTAGTCATCGTATCGTAAACCAAGCTTGAAACTTTGGTTTTATAGATTTTAGGTCCATTGTGTTGTGCTTGGTCTTTAAAAAGCTTCAAAGAATATC
The DNA here is from genome assembly GCA_034694325.1 of Entomobrya corticalis. Lineage (NCBI taxonomy): Eukaryota > Metazoa > Arthropoda > Collembola > Entomobryomorpha > Entomobryidae > Entomobrya > Entomobrya corticalis. The sequence continues at coordinate 17,190 of JAQFYG010001175.1, forward strand.
CGTTTGGGTACGAGCCGGGCCATAAATTTTATGGATATTTAGATCTCGAGTCTTATATAATTCCAGGTAGTACAATTTTAAAATCATAACCTAATCGGAAATCGGAAAAAATATATATTTAAAAATTATTTATTAAATTTATTTAGCGGACCATCGCCGAGATAACAATACTATGGCCCGTTATGTCTTTGCGTCTGTTTTCCCCATCGACACTCTTGTATCGTTTGGCGTTGCGGCTGTGAGTAGCCATGTAAGAATTGTAAGTTTGTTGGACTTATATATAATCTGATGGTAATTATAATGAAATTATCCTAATTTTTTTGTTTAAAATCAATGACAGTTATCGTGGATTTCTTTGTTATTACTGTTGTGGTCCTGCTTTATGCTACTAACACTGGTTATATACGTTTTGGGAACTATTTTGCTCATGATGAACAAGCAGTTCATTACAATCTTCTATCTACATCTGGCTCTTATACCAATTATAATGGCATTAGTTGCACTTAACATGGTATGGATGCGACAATTAACCAAGATGGGATACAAGTCGTTTCCTAAGCCGGATAAGCACGCACATAAGAAGCTGGAACATCTAAAAAACATGGAGAAACAGAAAAAGCTTGGAAAGCAACAAGAACCTCAACAGGGACAGGGACAGGGACAAGAACCTCAACAGGGCCAAGAAGCATCAAATTTTATGGCGATGGATAACGATTCGATGTACCAAAATATTTTTGGAGGAACTGGTACAAATCAGGGTCAAGGTCCTTCTAGCATATCAAATCAAAGTTCTTCTCAAGGACCAAGTACCATCTCACTCTCGCAAAATACCTCCTTTCCTTCGACTACAACTCAGAGTCAGAGTTACACAGGAGGTCCAACTGGTAAGTAAATAACTTTAATTAATTTATAAAAATTAAAATCAAATCAAAATTACAGAAACCTATTTCTCTTTCAGATGCTTCCTCAAGTCAAGTATTTCGACCATCAGCAGATCAACAGCCTAATTATGGAAACAATCCAGTTAATTCAAATCCCCCTATGAACTCTAACCCAATGCCCCAATATGGATCACCACTTCCTAGTACTCCTTACGGATATTCACAGAATCAACCACCCCCACCCCCGCACATACCTTCCAATGCATATCAACAGAATCAGCCACTTCCACCCCCGCACAGACCTTCCAATAGTGGTCAACCTGCTGTTCCCCAACCCCCATTGACTCGACTGGACAGTATACGATCCACTCCAGCCAGTGTCACACATCCACATATTTCTCCAGCTCATAACCCGTCTATACCCCACATTGTTCCAACTGCTACCCACGCTACACCCCACATTGTCCCTACCACTCCTCATCATGAAAGAAAAAGCGAATTAAAGGTAAAGAAAACCAAAGAAAAGAAAGAAAAGAAATCGAAAGAGAAAAAGGTAAAGAGCAAAAAGAAGAGGGCATCCAAAAAGAATCATCATCATGATCATCACGATCAACATGATCATCACGATCAACATGATCATCACGATCAACATGATCATCACGACCATCACGGTCATCATGATCATCACTGATACTAAAAACGGATTGTGTGGAGTACGGAGCAATATAAAAAATTACGGGAAAATATCATTCTCAAATATGTGTATAAATTGTGTATTTTACTAGTAGAATAAGATGTTTCTTTTTACATTTTAATATATATATATAACGTACAGATATATCTGTGAATATTAGGTAAAATTTAAATTGTTTTATAGTTCCTCCGACTTATAAAAAAATGTGAAGTTATTATAATATATCTGTATTATAAATAATATTAAATAAAAAGTGCGGTGCAATAAAGAATAATTTTTTTATGTTAACAGGCAAAAAACTCTAAAAGAATGGTTTCCTCTTCTGACACGCCTAATTTGTTATTCATCGACATGCTCCACATATAAATACATGCATGGAGAATAATAAAAACTTTTTTTCCTACCATGTCATGCTTGTGATTATGTTGATTGAGTTAGTAAGGAGCATTCAAACTTGGGAGAAAACAGTTAAAGTTTGCTGGGGTTTTCCCTTTTCTCCAGCAACTATTCATTTCACAAAGTTCAGAATTGCTGCTACGATTTTACTTATTCTTTTATATCTACACAAATAAACCATGTAGATATCAATTCGTTTTTTTTCTATTCCCCGTCATGAGCCAGGCCACATAGCCACAGAGAAAAATGAAAGGGAACACAGTCATCATGATGAGATACAAAGCTATATCTTTACTCCTAGTTTCCTCCTCTTCTCTTCCGTTTACTCTTGTAACTTTCACCCTTGCACATCCAATCCTATTACTTCCACCCCAGTGCATGAATAATCGCTTCATGTTTACTTTTCACGCTTTTCTCTTTATTCCCATTCAACTCTCCTTTTTGGCTGGCAAGTGAATCGTTTCACTTAGCACTGTCTCTCTGTATGTGTGTAAGTCTATGAGTGAATAACTCACTAATACTAATAGATCTCTCCACGTCATCATATCATCTATCTCTATATATTTTCTTCCTTTGAATGCTCCTTTCCCTAAAGAAAACATTCGGATATTTAGTAAGTCAAATAATCGTAATGGTAATAATAATAATGAGGATGGTTATATATGAATGGAGATATATCCTTTTCCTTGTTCACACACCACACATAAAACAAGTGCATGCTTTATGTGTATAAATAAAGCAATGACACAAAATCATAAAAATATATTCGATATTTCCTGGTTATGAGTCTCAGGCAAGTCGACCGACACGCCATAATAAAAAGTGCTTTATGATGATAATGTTTCACTGCCTTTTTGCTTTGTGAAGCATCCCATGTGAAACATGAAATGAAACAAAATGTGAATTTTCTTTAAAGGGATATGGGATATTATTTATTTTGTGTACTTTTGAAGAATTGCTGCAAAAGGGAATCGAATTTTTATGTAGGTTTGCTTAAATGCTCCCCGGTCTACCATTTTGTAATTATGATAATATTTAAATTATTGCCTGTGAACGAAGATAGATATAATAATATTGCTTTTGTTTTTACAGTTATTGTAATAATAAGCTATTGTACTGTGTGAATGGAAATGGTAGAAAATGTGAAGGAAACTGAGTTTTCTCTTGGTTATCTTAATTTATTTTTGAAAGTATAATGTATAATGACTATGAACGAAGACGACGTAACGCCAGCAATCCCATTTATTACTGCTTATCCTTTAGTGAAATCAAAAGTGTCACAGACACAGGACAACTTAACTATTAAAAAAGTAGTGGCTTTAGCTTTCAAAATGCTCTGTAGCTTCGAGAAATTCTGAGCTTGTTTTAAAGCACAATCTATGTTTCAGAATAAAACCATTAAAATCCATTGAGTACAGTCAAGAGAGCATGTTTACAGCTTAAAATCACAAATCATAGTGAATAGCTTCATTTAAGCCTTCTCTTGAGAGCAGTCCGCTCTACTTTATAATGTATCTCTTCTCTC
>JAQFYG010001176.1:0-20684 GCA_034694325.1 Entomobrya corticalis
TCGATGTCATGTAAAGGCTCCTAGACACGTTGACGTGTAACTGTCGGAAGAGATTACAAAACATATTGAATTTCAAACTCAACATTTGACGAATTGGTAATTCTGTTTTTTTCACACAAAATCTAAGTAGTAAAGCTCAATGCGCAATTTCCTCTTATTTGAAGTATTTTTTATACTCAATTCGACAAGTTTTATAAGTTGTTTTGACAAATATAATTTCTACCTAATTGAATAGTAAAACAAATTAGTTTGCTTATGTGAGCTCAACTAATATTGATTGATAAATAATATAATTACTCGTTTTGGTTTAAAAAACAATTCTTATAGTCAACAAAATGATTAATGATAACAAAATGTTTAATGATAACAAAAATTATGCTTTATGAAAACAAACAACATTTTACTAAAAAGATTGTACAAAAGTGTCATGTTTGGCATCAATGTTACGTCTAATCTCCACGTATTTTCAATGTTAAAATGTACACATTAAGTGAAGTTTGACGTGTTCATTTATCAATACCAACATTATATAAATTCAAAGCTTTGGAAGAAATAGGAAGTACTAAAATATAAAACTGACTGTTGTGCAAAACGTCCTGTGGAAACATGTTATTTTCATTTCATTAGCTTTAGCTTAATATTTGTCGCTAATTATAATGCTTTCGACTTTTAATATGTAAATAAATTACTCACCTCATATTTGAGTTACACCTACCTCTGTTTTTAGGATTATTTTTCCCAATTAAAATTTAAAAATATAATTATTGTCATTATAAAACCACAGGCAAAATAAAAATAAGTTTACATTTAATTACTGACAACCTTAGATTCTTATAAATACTTAATAATTATGAACTGACAAATTATGTAGAACTGCTTTTGGTTTCACAACTGATATATACTGTCTACCTATATGAAATAAATACGGCTATTTTTCAACTGTTAGATCGTTAATCTTGAGCTTTCAAAATAAAATTGGTCACGACCACTTAATAGCCAAAATTCAAAATTAAGAGTTTAAACATAGAAAAAAACATCTACAAATATTGTGTTTTTATTGAAGCAAATAATCAATACAGTTCAAAGTTTAAGAACAGCTTTAAAAAGCATGTCCAAATTCAAGTCTGACTATATTCTCTTCATAATATGGTTTTTTCTCTTTTCCATTCGCTGTCAAAAAAACTGGCACATTCATTTTGATGTTTTTTGTTTATAATTTTGCAAACTGAAATTGTATCTTTTATGTTAATATGTTTGTTTACCTACGAGGGCTTAGTTCGCACATCAGGTAAAGTGTTTTTCCTAGGTTTACCAAATCAGGTATTTAGATTTTCCTAGTTTATCCACACCAGGTATTTGCAATTTACTAGGGCTCTCACATAAGCTATCTTGATTTTTGGGCGAAGTGAGATATTGTATGCATACAAAAGCCCATGAAATTTTCTTTAAAACAATACCACATACATGTTATATGGCAAAGTAACCAGCGGGAAAAGAAATCAATGGAAAACAAGCTTAGATGTAGTCAGCAATGAAGCCATGTAGATTTGATATTTATTTAATAATTTTTTTTCCTGAAAAGTTAAATTTGTTTTCCTAAAGTTTGAGTATTTTTTTCTAAAATTCAAAATCAATAAAAGTGAGTTATTTTACAGGGAAAAAGAATAATTTTGAAATCCATAATATAAATTTTATGTTTCTACTTATACATATACGCTCACACAAACAAAGCATGGCATGAACATTGTCTTTCAAAATTCCTTCATTTGAACCAGTGGCTAAGCCTATTTCCGGACTTTGGGGAAGTGGACACATTTTTAGTGTTATACCTTGGAAACTAGGTGAAAAAAATTAATAAACAAACACCCCGAGGCCAAACATAACAGATATCCAGCATACCAAAAAAAGACACTAGACTTTTTATATTTTTAAAGCAAATCAATAATAATATAATGACAGAGGATTTTGAAGCAATCCGTTGGGTCGAATGATCTCAGAAGTTGTCCAATTGTACAAGTTGTGTTACATATCATTCTAAAGGTCATGCGATGTAGATCCGGGTAGTTTTATTTAGAAATCCAAAATTTTAATTTTTAACGGTAAAAATTAACGGTAAAGGAGACATGTTTTTGTATTTACTTAACATGGGACGGCATGTAAAAGGGGGGCTGTGCTGGTTTCGTACAAACTATGCGCATTGTGCACGACTTATTGTGGAAGGGTACGATCGTTAATGAGGTGTCAAGGGTCAAATTGGGTCAATTCATTTAAATTACGTAATAATGGGTTGGAATGGACTATTTCAAGTAAATTACGGAATAATAGGTTGGAATATATCTATTCACGTAAATTATGTAATAATGGGTTGGAATAGATCTATTCACGTAAATTACGTAATAATGAATTGAAACGGATCTATTCAAGTAAATTACTTAATAATGGGTTGGAATAGATCTATTCACGTAAATTACGAGGAGACTGAAATTTTGGACATATTCAAGCTTAAAGATTTGATAAATTTTCCCGTTTTGAACGTGAATCTGCTTCGCGCCAACAGGAATAGAGCCTAGCTGCTCATTGGCTCTTCGTAAGCTCTGAGCCAATGAGCAGGCACCATTACTGTTCAAAACGGGAAAATTTATCAAATCTTTAAACGTTCACCCCCAGTACCAACTAAAAGAAAAATTTGAACAATTACAACGATCATTTTGTTCTGCATCCACTCCTTCAGAAACAAACCAAATATATTAAACGGTCACATTTCAATGAGAATATTGAATATTATGCGTACATGACAATATAACCCTTAAATTTTTATTATTTATCGTAAAAAGGCGCTGTCTACTCTGTAGACGTCCCAATAATTATCCTTTCTTAACATGCATAAGTATTCAAAGTAAATTGTTCCTTGTAAAAGGATTTTAACATACTACAAAACTTTTTCTTCAAGATCGGTCTACCTCTTCCACAAAAAATATTCAAATTCAAGCAAACTACATATTTTTTGTTAGTATATTTTCGTAATTTCAAGAGAAAAAGCTATCTTCTGTCCCAAAAGTCTAAAAAAATGAGTCTTTGACTTAAACTTTAATTTAAATATTATCGTCCAACAACTCGACAACAACAATGTTTTAGAAATAAAAATTGTTGAAGCTAGAATTTCTATTGAATTAAAAGCCATTAATGAAAAATATGAAGCATTCTGAATTAATACGTAATAAAAATTTGTTTTCCATGAAGGTATTATATTTTCTAGTCTCACCGACCGTTAAAGACAATCCCATGCCATGAACTGGACACAATGCACTAACATTTTCTGATTTTCATTGCACATCTATCTTAATTTGTTCATGAACTTTTCTTTTGCGTCATCAATAAACAAATAGCAAAATCTATTTTTGACCACAAGTATTTTTTGTTACTGGCCACGCATGACGGTTAGAAAATAAAATTCCAAACCGTGAAAAACGTTTATAGCTGATGAACTTTAACCTTTTAAAATCAAACTAGTATTTCTTTTCTCCGCATGGTAAAATCATAGCCATAATAACCTACACTTGTATTAACAAAACACATAAAACATACAAAAAGTTGATGCAAAATGAGAGTTGGACAAAATTCGTCATCATTAGACGACGAAAACGCGATGCCAGCGACGAAACAAGACATTGATGAAATCCCAGCGAAGACTGCCGAAAGTCTCAGGCCCTTATTTCTTCAGTTTTTTAAAAGAATAAAGGTAAAGAATAATCTGATGATGTGTGACCGAATTTAAAGTCTGATGATAAATAAAAGAAAATTTTGGCATTTTGAAGAAGCAAATTATATAAATCGTCAATCGTTGGACTTGTACTTAATTCAATAGTCGTTAATAATTTTTATTCTATAAATGCATAAACAACTTTAAAACAGTGAGGAATACAAATTTAACTAAACTTTTGTAAACTTAACTAGCAATTGCACAAGTTCCCTTGCATAAATATTTAACAAACAAACAATTAAGAAATGAAGAAATATGTAAGATCTTTCGCAAAAATTGCAAAATTATAAGTCAATGGATTTTTATTATGATAATTTAAATTTTTTGTCCAGTTCAGAATAAACTAAAATGTTAAGTTAATAGTATCATAAAATTGTACTAATATGCTTAAAAGTTTTTTTATTTCAAAACAATGAAGAGTTAATCATGAACAATTTGTAGTTTGGAGCAAGCACGAAAATGAAACCATACCTCAGGATGATCATAATTACAGGCAATTTTAGTTATTTGAAACTGAGGCTTTAACACGACCTGTAAAAACAGGTTGAGAAACCGGAGTCGGAGCTGGAGGTGGCTCAAGAAGCCCAAGATTTGCTAACTCGTTAAAAACGCCAGTGCAGGATGCTTGATTTTTGCAGCAGAAACATTCAACGCCATCCCATGAGGCTGATGTGTACGGAGTCAAATATTGCTCTCCCTGAACTACACTAGCTTCGCTAGCAAGTGCATTGCACAGAGCATTCACACAAGCTGTGGATTCGACATGACCCCCAACCGCAGTGATATCGTCAAGCAAGCCCCGCTCATGTCCGTCAATGTCAATGTCCCGTCCATCATAGGATGCCTTTTTTAAACAAAATTTAAAAATATAGATAACATTATTGGCGGAAATTTTTAAAAAATATAATGGAAAAATATATAAAAATACATTGTTTTAAGTTTAACCTCAAGTTGTAGTTGGTCGGATTGGGTCCAATCTGATGGGCCGTGGTTGGCCATTACAAATAATAAGTTTTCAAAAATTATTATGGCCAGAAAAAGTTTGGCAAACATGATGATATTTTAGGAGAGAAACTAAAATGATAACTGTTTTGTATTTACTGCTAGATTTTAAGTAAGTTTGTAGCACTTCTCGGGTTTGATGTGTGTTTTGGTGAGAGTGAAGTGTGGAAATGATCAGGAAATAAATGATGGTTATTAAAGTTATTGTAAAAACACCCAAAAGGTTTCGGTTGCGTTCATAGGGATAATGCCCGTCTGGAAAATCTACATTCACAAACATGTTAAGAATGCATTACTATTAGGATCTGTAAGCATTAGGCGCCTACTAAAAAATAGAAGGGTTGAAATGCCGTACAGAATATTATTTATTTTCAATATTTAACAAGCCATCCTGCACACAATATTTTAAACATGAAAAATGCTGACAATATGCATACATGACAAGCTTGAACTTTTCTATTTTTATCGGCGTTCCAACAATAATCCTTTTTAACATGCTTAGGTATGGACGGTGAATTTTTGTAAGAATTTTTAACAAGTACCAAAAGTTTTTTTTACAAGATCTGTCTACCTTTTTGACCAAATAATTCCAAAAAACAATACATAATTTTTGATGAGTTTTTAAAGAAAGGGCTATTTTCTGTCTAAAAAATCTAGGAAAAGAGTGCTTGATTTAAACTTAAATATAAATACTATGATCCAACAACTATCGTGTCAACCATAAAATTTGCACTGATAACCACCTCGGGATCTGATATGTCCAGTGATGACATGCGATGGTTACAGGTATTGTAATGTAAATGATCCGGAATTCCTGCGTCGGAGCAGTTCCTTTTAGGTGAAATTGGAAGAAACATGCTAGTTCCTGGAGCCTCTTTTGGAGGTGGCGTCGCCTCCAGTTTCAATTCGCTTTCTTCTCTCGCCTCTCATAGCTTATCGATCACTCCAAATCGGTCAAATCCAGCCAAGTTTGATGAATACCCCAGACAGTGACCAGTCGTTTTCTATTGGTCATCAGGCTCTGATTAGCCACAGAGACAGAATATCTTTCTTAGAATCACTCTGGCAAAGCAATGAATAGCGCAGGTAACCTTTCCTCGAATTGACCCTGATAATAGCTTCTTATCGGCCCCCATCTTGCCCCATGGTCACCCATGACGACCAACATGGTATTGTTCAAATAGTCCCCATCATTCACCCACTTCTGATAAGAATACAAATGCTGGTCTGCAACGACCCCCGCCGACAGAGAATCATGTGTCAAGGAATTGGACAAACTATACTGGAACCAGTTCCTCTTCATGGCGTCACTCACGAAGGTCATCTTCATCAAATAATCCAACGTGAATCTTGGTTCGTAACAAATCCCAGTAAATAACAGCTGCTTTGTGACAATGTGCTTATCAGCGGCACTGACGAAGGGCCTTAAATAATAGTTTGTTGGCGTCTCCAGAAATCCATGCTTCAAATAATCAAAGGTGCCCTTCTCTCTCTCTCTCTCTCCGATCGTCTTTAGCAGAAAGGGTTCGATAGCGCTTTCGCTTAAAGTGCTCCCAAATGAAGGAGCAGTCATCAAAGTACCTATTAACTTCACAGGTCAGGTTCTCTTCACTTGTATCTGCTGGGAAGTTGGTCATGAGCGGTCCAATATTCTTCAAGTTGTTCCCAAATTTATTCAACATTTTCATGTCAAGGGCTACCAGAGAGGTTATCAGGTTGTCGCAACTTTTCAGCTCATCTTCACCAGATGATGGCATACTTAATGACCTTGATGTTGACCTTTTCCGTTGCCATTTTGACTGCTTTGGGGTTTGAAGGTGGACGAATGAACACATATCAACGATGATCGTCACGGTGCCAATTTTATTGGGAGTTATCTCAGAAATGTGGTAATAAATAATAATTCTAAACCAAATAAATGCACAATGAAAAACCAAAATTTATTAATTTTATTAATTTTTAGATAGACGTTTTTTCAATAAGTTTTAATGCTATATTTATGTAACCTCGCTTATTGACATAGTCAATTTTGCTTGTTTAGATAGATTTATTGATTAAAAACAAGACGCTGTATGCAACGTTAAAAAAAAATAGCTGATGATGGTTTTATACATTTAATAATATGCACTTACCAAAACTTAAGCCATTTGCAAATTACAGAATATTTTATTGTATGAAGGTGAACAGACATAAAAATAAGAGAATATACACTTTGAATATATTCAAATACACGATACAGTTTGCATATTATATTTAAATACATTGATAAATTATCTATAACATTTTGACATTTTCTTTTCTTTGTTGCCCTACGGAACAAAAAGAACATCTCATAACGATACATGGCTCCAAGTAACATTTAGATTTTAAAAAGAAACATTTCAAATTTGTAAACATGAAAGGCAACATGAAATATAGATATCAGCAAATAATTTAAAAATAAATCGGTAAATACCGAGGTAGAGAAGTGCCAGGCGTAATATATAATGATAACTGATAAATGATAAATGATAACAAATGTAACTTGAGACATCATTGGGGTAACTTGAGACATCATTAGGGTAACTTGAGACATTTGCGTTCGAATGATATATCACATGCTATATGTTGCTATGTTAAATGTTGACCTTTGACCCCTGACCGCCGGGCGGTTGTCCAATTTTGCTCAAATTCGAAAGGGTTGATCCTTGGTACTACTTGTACATGTATAACAAATATCATTAAAATCGGTTGAAGTGTTCTTGAGTTATCGTGCCGACGGACAGACAGACATTTTTGCTCCCACCATGTATTATTATAAAGTACCAGTACCTGGCACTTAATAAATTTAAATTTGAAGCCACTTAGTAACTATCGTAGTCCTTCAAAACGCTTAATTTTTGTGCGGTTACAGACCCCCACTAACAAATTATCATTATATTAGATTTAGGATAAGTATACATAACATCCACTTTTTCCTAGCTATCTTATGAATCTAATCTTGTACTATCTTAACTAGTTTAATGCTACTTACACATAATATGTATTTCTTGGTACTTTACACCTTAATTCAATAGAGAGAAATAAAAATAGTGGTTAATATTGCCGGGATTTGTGAACCTAGTTTATTGTGAAAACAATTTTATATTCTTCATTTTAAACCAGGTACTTTTCTAACTCTAACTAGCAAGTGCACGAGTTCCCGTGTTTTAAAAATTTAACAAAGAAATTAGAAATGAAGAAATAAGTAAGATCTTTCACAAAAATTGCAAAATTATAAGTTCATGGATTTTCATTATGACAATTTACATTTTGTAAGTAAACTAAGTTGTTAAGTTAAAAGTACCATAAAATTGTACAAATATGCTTAAAAGTTTCTTTATTTCTAAACGATGTAGAACTAATCATGAAAAATTTGAATTTTGGAGAAAGCACGAAAATGAAACCTTATCTCAGTATGATTATAATTACAGGGAATTTTAGTTATTTGAAACAGAGGCTTTAACACCTATGGTGCCATATGTAGAAGTCGAAGATGGAGGCGACCCTGTGAAGGAGCGAGATGGTGAAGGCGACCCTGAGTAGGAGCCAGATGTAGACAAAGAAGGTGAGGGCGACCCTGAGTTGGTGCCAGATGAAGGCGAAGAAGGTGAGGGCGACCCTGAGTTGGTGCCAGATGAAGGCGAAGAAGGTGAGGGCGACCCTGAGTTGGTGCCAGATGAAGGCGAAGAAGGTGAGGGCGACCCTGAGTTGGTGCCAGTTGAAGGCGAAGAAGGCGAAGGCGACCCTGAGTTGGAGCCAGATGAAGGCGAATTTGGCGCAAGTATCCCAAGATTTGTTAACTCGTCAATAGCGCCAGTGCAGGATACTTGATTTTTGCAACAGGAACATACAGAGCCATCCCATGAGGCTGATGTGTACGGAGTCAAATATGCCCCTCCCGGAACTATACCAGCTGTGCTGGCAAGTGCATTGCACAGAGCATTCACACAAGCTGTGGATTCGACAGAACCCCCAACCGCAGCGATATCTTGAAGCAAGCCCCGCTCATGTCCGTCAATGTCAATGTCCCGTCCATCATAGGATGCCTTTTTTAAACAAAATTTAAAAATATAGATAACATTATTGGCGGAAATTTTTAAAAAATATAATGGAAAAATATATAAAAATACATTGTTTTAAGTTTAACCTCAAGTTGTAGTTGGTCGGATTGGGTCCAATCTGATGGGCCGTGGTTGGCCATTACAAATAATAAGTTTTCAAAAATTATGATGGCCAGAAAAAGTTTGGCAAACATGATGAATTGTTTGGAAATAAACTAAAATGAAAACTGTTTGGTACTAAATGCAAATTAAAATTTATTTGATTTTTATATTTTAAGTAAGTTTGTAGCACTTCTCGGGTTTAATGTGTGGTTTGGTGTGAGTGAAGATTAGAAATGATCAAGAAATTCATTCAATGGTCTAAAGAGTCATTTTAAAAGAATACAAAAGGTTCCGGTTTGTTCATGGGGATAATGTCCGTCTGGAAAATCTGCATACCTGAACATGTTAGGATGGAATGGAATGGAATGATGTTAGGATCTAAAAACATTAGGCGCCTTTTCCTACACTAAAAAATAGAAGGGTTGCAATGCAGTACAAAAGATGCTTTATTTTCAATATTTAACAAGCCATTCTGAACACATATTTTAAAAGTTTAGATTACAATGACAATATGCGTACATGACAAGCTTGAACTTTTCTAGTTTTTTATTGGCATTCCAACAGTAATCCTTTTAATATGCTTAGGTATGGACAGTGAATTTTAGTAAGAATTTTTAAGAGGTACCTAAAGTTTTATTTTACAAGATCTGTCTACCTTCTTTACTAAAAAATTCCAACAAACAATACATAATTTTTCAGGAGTTCAAAAGAAAGGGCTATTTTCTGTCTCAAAAATCTAGGAAAATAGTACTTGATTTAAACTTTAATGTAAATACTTATGATCCAACAACTATTGTGTCAACCACAAAATTTGGACTGATAACCACGTCTGGATCTGTGATGTCCAGTGATGAAATGCGATGGTTACATGTACAGTAATGGCCAGGATTACCGGCGTCCGAGGAAGTTCTTTTTAGAGAAATTGGAAGAAACATGCTGATTCCTATCATAACTTTTGGAGTTGGCATCGCCTCCTATTTAAATTTTCTATCTTGAATCTTGTCATCGCTTATCGATTGGTAGAAAATCGGTCAAATCCAACCAAGTAATGAGAAGTTCTCGTATCAAATGCGACTCAGAGACCAAAATTTTGTTTGAATCCAGCCTTCCTTACAAGTCGGATCTGGATATTATAACGTAAATGATTGTGACCAGGAGTAAGATTAGATGTGCGGACAAACAGACAAACATGATAAACGCAAAACTTCCTAACCATTAATAATAACGATAATGGGAAACAAAAAAGTGTATTTTTATCCAAAATCTCTTAAAACGACAGTCATGTGGCACGACGTATTTCTTAAAAATTGGTATCAAAGACCATCCACAATAATTATTGTTTTAAAAATTATTTTAGGATCTCTTGGAACAGGATGCACCTAAAGCTCTAACTTTTTTGTAGATGTTTTTATTTTCAATATTAAAGAATTGTCAAAGCTATCTTATGAGTTACATTTTGTAAAAAAAGTTATTTTATTGTATGAAATTAAATTTTGTTGGAATTTGTTGGTTGCAAAATCAGACAGACGTTGTTTTCAAATTTTTAAATCCCTTTAGAATAATTTATTGCATACTTAAACCTGATCACAAAAAATTATATTTAACCGATACAAAAATTTCAAATAGTTTTACCACCATGGTTAGTGCATAAAAAGGAAAGTAGTCCAGATTTGTATTGTAAGTACTGTAAAAACGGACGAGAAAGTGGTTAAAAATTATTAATTCAAAAATATTTCTATAAAACCAAACAAGCAATGTGAAATTACATTAAATATGCGCATACACAAATTATTTTAGTTTGATAAATACTATTCAATTAGCAAATTAATTGTTTTTTTTTCTGGCGACAACCATTTAAAAATTGACGAAACTTGGATATTTGTTAAAATTAATTATAAATGCTTGATGCACATAAAAAAGTACCAGGCGACTTAGTAATTTGCAACTGAAGCAGAATGTCGATCAGTCAGTAAGGACGCAGGGACAGTGACCGATGAAATGACGCCAACATCCAATAACTCGCTATATACGGGAGTGCAGGAAGCTTCATTTTGGCAGCAAGAACATTCCAGATGACGCCATGTTGCGGATGTGAACACAGTATTCTGTGTTTGTCCTAAAACACCATATGTGCTGGCAAGTGCACTGCATAGAGCATCCACACATGCTGTCGATTCGACTGCACCAACGCCTCCTGACAAATCCCCAAGTATGTCCCGTACATTTCCCATTATGTCCCGTACATTTCCCATCATGTCCCGTACATTTCCCAACATGTCCCGTACATTTCCCAACATGTCCCGTACATTTCCCAACATGTCCCGTTCATCCCAGGATGCCTTTTTATAAGAAATAAAATACATAATTAGCTAAATGTCGACAAATTTAACTTAACTGCAAAAAGTGACAATATCCGATAAATGTTTACCTCGAGTTGTACAAAATCCGATGGTCCTTCGTCAGCTTCCGGTTTGGTGATCAAAGAGCCGCTACTAGTTGTTATGAAAATTAAGCTAAGAAGAAGTTTCTTAAACATGGCGAGTAGGTTATGACCAACTTAAAAAATTGGGAATAAAATAATTTGAATTTTTGAATTAGTATTTTAGCAGTTCTCAGGGTTCTGTTTGGGTCTGAGTTGAGATTGCAAAAGGTCAAGTTGTAAGCATTTCAATGAGTTGGAAGGAAGCTTTTTTTGTAAATAAATGTTTTTCTGTGTTTGGATAAGAAAATAATAGCCGTTTCTTGAGATTATGAGACCGTACCAAATAATGTTATAATCCAGTAAGTTGCTTCCTTTTTGCTGTGAGAAAATAAGCAATACTATGCATTAAAATACAATTTATACATAAAATTGGCCGTAGGCATTATGCGACAAAAAGGGGAAACTTTATTTATATTTGGCTTGTGTTTAATCCCACCAAAAATTTTCAACAAGCGGGAGTCTCGTGTGCACAGAATACCGAAATTTTGGACATACTCACCCAAGTTTTATCACAGACATGCTACAAATGTACCTAGGCCCACAAAAGAAGGAAACATTAGCCGGATTTTCAGGTGATAAGGAATGCATGAATGAGTGGGACGACTTGTGATTCTTTCAAGACTTTGTCAATACACTATACTGGAAGGAAAAGCAAAGTTTTTAGAGTACATGCACATGTTAAAATGACATGAGGCACCAACTAAAAGGAAAATTTTAACAATGACAAAGATCTTTTTGTTCTGCATCCACTCCTTCAAAAACAAACCAAATTTTTTAAACGGTCGCATTTCAATGAGAATATTGAATATTATGCATACATACATGACAATATAACCCTTACATTTTTATTTATCGTAAAATTGTTCCCTGTAAAAGGATTTTAACATATAACAAAACTTTTTCTTAGAGATCGGTCTACCTCTTCCACAAAAAATATTTCAACAAACAATGCATTTATTTTGTTATTCCATTTTCTTAATTTCAAAAGAAAAAGCTATTTTCTGCCCCAAAAATCTAAAAGAATGAGTCTTTGACTTAAATTTTAACTTAAATATTATGGTCCAACAACTTTGGACGTTGTAGACATTATTATTGCTATTTTATGTTATTAAAATTATTATTTATGAGGTATCAGAAAGATACTTCCTATGATTTATAATGGAACAAAAACACGCATACTTTTCCAGAAATTGCATTTTTCTCATACTTTACCAGATTTGATTATTTCAGGTTAGATTAGGTAAAGCTGGATCTACGAAGGCTTATTTACCTAACCTTACCTGAAATACTCAAATCTGAAAAAGTTTGTCCTTTGAATCTTGCCAATTCTCACAGTATACTGAAAAATGTCAAGAAATCCTGCAAAAATTCACAAAATTGATGATCACCCATGGCAACCAGCATGGTATTGTTCAAATAGCCCTCATCATTGACCCACTTTGGATAAGAATACAAATGCTGGTCTGCGACGACCCCCGCCGACAGAGAATCATGTGTCAAGGAATTGGACAAACTAAACTGGAACCAGTTCCTCTTCATGGCGTCACTCACGATGGCCATCTTCTTCAAATAATCCAACATCACTTGGAAAGCGAATCTTGGTCCATAGCAAATCCCAGTAATAAACTGCTTCTTGGTGGCAATGTGCTTATCAGCGGCACTCACAAAGGGCCTAAAATTATAGCCTGTTGGCGTTTTCAAGAGTCCGAGCTTCAAATAATCAAAGGTACCCACCCTTCGCTCGTTTTCAGCAAAAAGGGTCCGATAACCCTTTCTCTTGAAGTGCTCCCAAATGAAGGTGCAGTCATCGAAATACTTATCCACTTCACAGGTCAGGTTATTTTCTGCCTTATCTGCCTGGAAATTAGTAAATAGCGGTCCAATATTTGGCACGGAGTTGTCCCCAATTTTGTTGAACATTTCCATGTCGAGGGCGAACAGAGTGGTCATCAGGTAGTCGTAACTTTTGGGGAAACCTCGGATAAAATTCATTCTCGCCATGGCGTCCAGCCTAAGAACCAGAAGGTTCAGCTTATCTTGGCGCTTATCTTGGCGCTTATCTTCAGATGGTGGTGATGGCGTAGATGATGACCTTGTTGACCTTTTTCTTTGTCATTTTGACCTTGACCGTTTTGGAGTCGGAAGGTGGACGAATGAATGCATATCAACGATGGTGGTCATGGTGCCATTTTCGTTCGTGGTTATCTCAGAAAGGTCGTAATTTCCAGTGTTCAGAATTGGTTTATCGGGGCGACATTCGATGGAGACATACTCATGATCTGGTCCAACTTCCGTTTCGCTTTCCAGAGAAATGGGATAACAAACATGGCTGAAATGGAAATTGTGATCTGGAGAACCCTTAGGTCGGCGAGGATTTACTCTGTGAATTGTCCGCTAAAACAAGATGTTATTGAAATCGTTTCCGTGAGTTCGTCAACGGAAATTAACGGTTTTAGGCGGTGAGGGTTATCAGGATCTGTGGAAATTGTGGAGGTGAAATGGTTGGAATATGTTTCTTGGCAGATTATATTTTGTAGAATTGGTTGGTCGGGGCCCTCCAAAAGGATGGACCTGATGAGGGGATCAGTTTGGTGATTTGGCAAGCCAAAGATGAGTCATCTTCTGTTGTTTCAACAGCTTCATCTCCACAATTGGAGGGGGAGGTGGTAGGAGCCGGTAGAAACTGGATGTGTTGGAAAACGCTGTTGTGGAGGTTGAGCCTTGTGGTTATCAGGATGCTATAGTGGAAGCTTATCCAAGAAATTACGTAAAACAAATTCTTGCATTTTTACAAAAATGGAAAATAATTGACAAATTTGAAGTGGAGTAGGAAGTGACGGTTAAAGTAGACGTCACCGTTGAGTAGGACGGCGATTTACTTATGGGAGTAACGTACATGTCAATGTTTTTTGTAAATGTCATGTATACAAAATTATTGAAATTAGAGTGTGAATTGAAATTGAAAGCAATTAATGAAAAATTGTACAGTGGATTTGGGACAATACGTAATAAAAATTTGTTTTCCATGAAGATATTGCATTTTTATTTGGGCCATCCGACCTAAAAAACCAATATCATGAACTCGATGCAAATACAATGGACTAACATTTTTGTTGGTTTTTAAATTGCATAAAATATTAATGTGAAGCAGTATTATTCATCTTAATATTTTCATTTTCATGAATCTTTATTCGGCGTCATTATCATTCAAAAAAATTATATTTTGAACAAAAGTATTTTTTGCTATTTGCCTTGCGTAACGGTTAGAAATTAAACATTGCAAACCGTCATTTTTAACCCCAAGGGGTTGTTTATGAACCGTAGGGGGTGAAATTGAACTGCATAGGAAAAATGACTTCCTGGCACTGGACTGAAATGAAGATTATAGTAAAATCATTTCGCATTTACACATTTTATTTTGAAAATCTAAAAACAAAAAGTGGAGCAAGTAGGCAAACAAATAAAGCCTAAAACGACAACGACATGCTGAATAGACTTTCATATTTTTAAAGTATTTTATTAATAAAATATTAAATATTTGTGCAGAACTTAAAATTGTTTTTATTGCTTAAAATTCATTATTGCTTGATTTATGCATACTAGACGTAAAATTAAAATTTTTCTGCTTGGGAAAAACATAAACATTATTATAGCATACACCAGAACAATGCACAAAATATATATAACAAGTTGATGCAGAAAAGAAAGGAGTGAGTGGCAAAGCCAAGGGCACGAGAAAACACAAAAGAAATAAAAATCTCAAGGGAAGTTTTTTTATTACATGGAATTAAATGTTGGAATTCTCTGGTTTCGAAATTAGACAAACATTATTTTCAAGATGTTAAATCCCTTTAGAATAATTTATTGCATACTTAAACACAAAAGTTAATATTTAACTGATATAAAATTTTCAAATAGTTTTACCACCATGGTTAGTGCATAAAAAGGAAAGTAGTCCAGATTTGTATTGTAAGTACTGTAGAAACGGACGAAGAAGTGGTTAAAAATTATTAATTCAAAAATATTTCCATAAAACCAAACAAGTAATGTGAAATTACATTAAATATGCGCATACACAAATTATTTTAGTTTGATAAATACTATTCAATTAGCAAATTAATTGTTTTTTTTCTAGCGACAACCATTTAAAAATTGACGAAATTGAATATTTGTTAAAATTAATTATAAATACTTCATGCACATAAAAAAGTAGCAGGCGACAGTAATTTGCAACTGAATCAGAATGTTGCCCACTCAGTAAGGACGCAGGGGCAGTTTGCAATGAAATGACGCCAACATCCAATAACTCGCTATATAAGGGGCTATAACAATACAATTTACACATAAAATTGGCCGTGGGCATTATGCGACAAAAAAGGGAAACTTTATTTATATTTAGCTTGTGTTTAATCCCACCAAAAATTTTCAACAAGCGGAGTCTCGTGTGCACAGAATACTGAAATTTTGGACATACTCACCCAAGTTTTATCACAGACATGCAACAAATGTACTTAGGCCCATGAAGAAAGAAATAAGCCGCATTTCTAGGCAATGTTGAATGCATGAAGGTGTGGGACTTGTGATTCTTTCAAGACTTTATTAAGATACTTTACTGCAAAGAAAAGCAAAGTTTTTAGAATACATGCACATGTTAAAATGACATGAGGTACCAACATTCAGGAAAAGCTTAATAATTACAAAGATCTTTTTGTTCTGCATCCTGTCCTTCGAAAACAAACCAAATATTTTAAACGGTCACATTTCAATGAGAATATTTTTCGTACATGACAATATAACCCTTACATTTTTATTTATCGTAAAATTGTTTCCTGTAAAAGGATTTTAACATATTACAAATTTTTTTTCAAGATCGGTCTGCTTTTTCCACCGAAAATATTTCAACAAACAATGCATTCTTTTTGTTATTCTATTTTCTTAATTTCAAGAGAAAAAGCTATCTTCTGCCCCAAAAATTAAAAAAATGAGTCTTTGACTTAAACAATAATTTAAATATTATTGTCCAACAACTCTAATGTTTTAGACATAAAAATTATTGAAACTAGAATTTCTATTGAATTAAAAGCAATTAATGAAAAAATATGTAGCATTCTGAATTAATACGTAATAAAAATTTGTTTTCCATGAAGGTATTATGTTTTCTATAGTCCCACTGACCGTTAAAGACAATCCTTTGCCATGAACCGATAAACGGATGATACAGAAAATGGGAGAATTTAAAGTTTGATGATAAATATAAGAAAATTTTAGCATTTTTGATGAAGCAAATTATATAAATGGTCAATCGTTGGACTTGTACCTACTTCAATGGTCATAAATCAGTTTTATTGTATAAATGCATAAACAATTTTAAAACAATGAGGAATACAAATTTAATTAAACTTAACTAGCAATTGCATAAGTCGTGCACAGATATTTAAAGGAAAAATTAGAAATGAAGAAATATGTAAGATCTTTCTCATAAATTACAAAATTATAAGTTTATGGATTTTTATTATGATAATTTACATTTTGTGCCGTTCAGAGTAAACTAATTGTAAGTTGTTAAGTTAATAGTATCATAAAATTGTACTAATATGCTTAAAAGTTTCTTTATTTCAAAACGATATAGAACCAATCATAAATAATTCGTGTTTTGGAGAGAGCACGAAAATGAAACCATACCTCAGTATGATCATAATATCAGAGAATTTTAGTTATTTGAAACTGAGGCTTTAACACGGCCTGAACCCGATGATGAAGTAGGTCGGGGCGGAGGTGGCGCAAGTATCCCAAGATTTGCTAACTCGTTAACAGCGCCAGTGCAGGATGCTTGATTTTTGCAACAGGAACAATAAACCCCGTCCCATGAGGCTGATGTGTACGGAGTCAAATATTGCTGTCCCGGAACTACACTAGCTGTGCTGGCAAGTGCAGCGCACAGATTATCTACACAAGCTGTGGGTTCGATAGAACCCCCAACCGCAGCGATATCGTCAAGCAAGCCCCGCTCATGTCCGTCAATGTCAATGTCCCGTCCATCATAGGATGCCTTTTTGAAATACAATTAAAAAATATTAGACAACATTGGCGGAAAGTTTTAAAAAAAATTATTGGAAGAATATATAATAAATACATTGTGTTAAGTTTCACCTCAAGTTGCAGTTGGTCGGATTGGGTCCAATCTGATGGCTCTGGGTTGGCCATTACTAATAATAAGTTTTCAAAAATTATTATGGCCAGAAAAAGTTTGGCAAACATAATGAAATTTTTGGGAAAGAAACTTAAATGAAAACTGTTTTGTACTAAATGCTGGTTAAAAATTATTTGTTTTTATATTTTAAGTAAGTTTGTAGCACTTCTCGGGTTTGATGTGTGGTTTGGTGTGAGTGAAGATTAGAAATGATCAAGAAATAAATGATGGTCCACAATGTCATTATAAAAACATGCAAAATGTTTCGGTTGCATTCATGGGGATAATGTCCGTCTGGAAAATCTGCATACCTGAACATGTTAAGAATGGAATGATGTTAGGATCTAAAAACATTAGGCGCCTTTTCCTATACTGAAAATAGAAGGGTTGCAATGCAGTACAAAAGATGCTTTATTTTCAATATTTAACAAGCCATTCTGAACTCAGAACACATATTTTAAACGTATAAATTACAATGACAATATATATATGCATGACAAGTTAACCTTTCTAGTTTTATTGTCGGCGTAGTTCCAATAGTAATCCTTTTTAACATGCTTAGGCATGGACAGTGAGTTTTTGTAGGAATTTTTAAGAAGTACCTAAAGTTTTTTTATTACAAGAACTCTCTACCTTTTTGACCAAAATATTCAGTGAAAATGGCTCGGAGGACATTGGCAAATGTCAGCGATGATAAAAAAGCATAAAGACTTAAAGTTTTTAATAATTTGTTAAATTGTTTGAATTGTAGTATTTTAATTGAAGTACTAATTTTGAATATTATGATGCATGTTTTTATTTTTGCTATTCATAAATTATTCACACACCAACTCTGATCTCTGTACAAATTCGTCCTCAATATTTTCCCCGAAACTGTCCTGTTCCTTTCCGCCTATGACGTTTCATCGTGGACCACAAGAGCTTCAAATTTACCATTTCCGGGCTCCGTTCGAAAATTGATTTGATATCCTTGTCAAATTTTTGACTCAATCGCCAAAACGGACCTTTCCACCTCTCAATATCTCATTTGTTTTCAATTTAACACATTTTGTAAATTTTTTGGACTTTAATCCTTTGCTTATCGTGTCAACCACAAAATTTGCACAACCTCAGGATCTGTGATGTCCAGCGATGACATGTGATGGTTACAGGTAAGCTAATGGTCAGGAATTTTTGCTTGTGTGCAGATCCTTTTTGAAGAAATATGAAGAAACATGCTGATTCCTGGAGCCTCTATTGGAGGTGGCGTCACCTCCAATTTCAAGTCCAGCCAAGTTTGATGGATATCCCAAACAGTGACCAGTCGCTCTCTGTTATTCATCAGGTTCTGATAAGCCACAGAATATCTTTCTTGGAACCACTCTGGCAAACCAATAAACAACGCAGGTAGCCTTTTCTCCAATTGCCCTTCATAATAGCTTCTTATCGGCCCCATCTTGCGCCATGGTCACCCATGACAACCAGCATAGTATTGTTAAAATAGCCCTTCATTTACCCACTTCAGATAAGAATAGTCGGAAAGAATGGAGACGAATTCGTGATCTGGTCCAACTTCCGTTTCGCTATCCAGAGTAATGGGATAACAGAAGCCAAAATGGAAGTGGTGATCGGGAGCACCCGTAGGTCAGCCGCAATTTCCTCTGTGAATTGTTCGATAGCAACAAGAGTCTATTGGAAATGTTTCCATGAACTCGTCATCGGAAATTAGTTGGTTTAGACGGGGAGGGTTGTCAGGATCTGTGTGATTGTAGAGGTGAAAAGAAGGGGATATATCTATTTTGGCAGGTTATATTCTGAAGATTTGGTTGGTCGATTTCCTCCAAAAGTGAGGATCTGATGAGGGGGTCAAAGGGTGACAAATTAGTGATTTGGCAAGTCAAAGATGAGTCTTCTTCTTCGACAGGCTCTTCATGATTCGAGGGGGAGGAGGAAGGAGCCGTTAGAAACTGGATGTGTTGGAATAAGCTGTCATGGAGATGGAGTCTTGTGGTTATCAAGATGATGTAGAGAAAGCTTACCCAAGAAATTAAGTAAAATAAATTCTTGTATTTTTTACAAAAATGGAATATAAATGACCAATTTGACGTGGAGGAGGAAATGACGGTTAAAGCAGACGTCACCATTGAGGATGATGAACATCTTTAAAACAATGAGGAATAAATTTTTTTTTAACTGATGAGCATAAAAATATTTCTATTTAATAAAGAATAAATGCGCTTTGACTGTACCACTTAAATAACATACTTTAAATTAACCTCTTAACTATAATTTGCTATTTAATCGTCAACAGTACAAAAAATTGTGGAAAATAAAGCAAATTAAAATATTGAGATAACAATAAGAAATACAATGCAAATTCCATAAAACGATTGAGAATTAAGTACCTAATTAATTTACGAAAGCTCTTTAGATATAAATTCAATTTAAAATTATTTAAATGCAAACATGAGAATAACGACGGGTACTAAAATCACAAAAATGAGATAAAGATGAGACCGGGGTTTGCACACCGTTTCTGCCACGTAGACTATATTGGAGTTTGCCGTTGGAAGTGGTTGGGGCAACTTGATAACCACCTGCGCAAGAAAATAAACGGCAAATCAAGATTTTACAGTTAAGATTCAATGTTAATTAATTATTTTTAAAATTTATACTTTTAAATTACCTTTTCTGAAGACGCAAACCCAAATGGAATGTGACATTCCTGTACCCCCGTGCAATTCTCCAACGGCTCGGGTAACTGATACTCCATTTTCTGGAGTTCAATCTTCGCCCTTATCGAATTCGTCTGCTTTTCATTCTCCGACCCAAATATGAAGTAATAGTAGTCCCGCTCCTGGACCTCAAACTGGAATGCATTTGACCCAAGACCTGGAAACGCCTTTTTTAACGCCAAGCTATCAAAAGGGCCCTCCTCCACGCAGGCGTCTTCTTCGTAAGGCACCTTAAAACTGGCGATAATGCCTTCACACTTTAGTAAAGCTTCTTGGCTGCTGGAAAAACTAGATTCGGACTCAGAGGCGGAACCATCCTCGAAAACGCCTCCAGTAATGGAGGAATTTGGAG
>JAQFYG010001177.1:0-20673 GCA_034694325.1 Entomobrya corticalis
TCAAAAATTCTTTTTTTATCTGATTCCCCATGTTCAAAACTACCGGTGTACCAAATTTGAAAATTTTGTAAAAAAAAATTGCAAAAATCCGCGACGTCATGCGTTTTTTCCTAGACCCCTTAATTTGTTGGTTAGCTACAACACACAGAGCCGATCCATAATATGGATCATCTCATGATATCAACCTATCTTTGGAAATTAGGTAACAAGGCAAGTATTATTGCCACTAATTATGATAAAAATTTAAAAAAATTTGTGTCCGAGCTATGTGCAAGTACTAAACGCAGAAACAATTATTACACGCCTTCCTATT
This sequence comes from Entomobrya corticalis, assembly GCA_034694325.1. Lineage (NCBI taxonomy): Eukaryota > Metazoa > Arthropoda > Collembola > Entomobryomorpha > Entomobryidae > Entomobrya > Entomobrya corticalis. The sequence goes on from JAQFYG010001177.1 coordinate 314, forward strand.
GTTAAGCTGAAATTCTTTGTAATTTTAAGCATGCGTTTAGTGTACTTGTCCTGTCACAAAAAAAGCCTCGACACCACGTGCTTGGTAAGCCTTTAAAAGGGTCTCTTGTCCTCTGTTGAGTCAAGTAGGTGGTAAAACTTTGTTTTTGTTTTCAAGATAATGCAAAGTGACTTATTCGTTCAATTTCTTATTATTATCGTATGTCTAGCTTTAATTATATAGCTGTGGCACAATTTCCCTGATTTATTATAAATCCAAACCTCTTTACTTTACACTCAGGTCTTTTGCCAAGTACTGACGCAGCCGTGATCGTAATCTCATTTTCCCCATATTGCAAAATACTTGTCAACAATAATCAGTTATCTTAGTGTACGTACTCATTAGACTCTGGATATTATCTTTTTTATGTTCACAAATAAAGCATAAAAATATACTTTACCGACCTGTAGTGCACGCAAGTCGAGTGATTTCTCAATAACATAAATTTTTACTTTAGAGATATATGTAATGTGCAAACATGCAATGAAATCGGAAGTATAATTTAGTTCGTTCTATGTTACAGTTTATTGCAATAAATAAAAAGTGATATTAATACAAACGTGTACTATTATTTGTACGTAGTGTATTATAATAATATCTATCCTCATGATATTAACAAAAAGATTACGATTGATTGTTGCTCCAAATCCAAATTGTGGTTTTTATAATATTATATTTTATTATATCAAATCAGGAATGAAGTTCTCGATAGTTGATAGCGACTTTATTGTGTTGTAGATCAAAACGCAAGATTTTAGATAGATACCCATTTTTGTTCGCATTTTATTTCTACCACTACTAATTATTCTTTCTTTTTGCCAGCAAATCTAATGGGATGGACTATCATTATTTTCTACATTGTTTACATTGTAATATCATTTTAGCCCATTCATCTACTTAGTTTCGAGAGTAAAAACTGAAACAAAAATAAAATAATGTGTGCCTAGTACCATACATATTTTACAACATTTTGTTAGGTATACGCCTCAGGTTGACTACAAAAAATGAATATATTATAAACAGACTATAAATATAGTCAACCGAGAGTGGTTCGCGTGTACATAATCGTCCATGCGATGATACTTGGTTGTTGTTGTAGGCAAGGCAGAAAATGAGAGATAAGACTGAAGCAGTTAAGAACGTCTTTATTTTTTACATCCGGGATAGAGCCTTGAGATGTAGGACGCATAATGGCACATTCATATTTACGTGCAGTATGATGATCATGATATGATGATGCGTAAATGCCATTATAATTATTGCAAATCTATGTCTCTGCAAAACTTCGACTTGTACCTATTTGTTGATCTGCCAATTTCAATATATTTGATTTCAGTAAGGTGTATGGACTAATACAGTGCAACTTCGGCAGACCCCACGCAATACTTGAGTTAAACATTTAAGATGTTTGGTTAAGGTTTATACTCATACCCAAAAAAGAAGACGAACTAACTTATCAATTGGTTATAGATTCATCATTCCATCCTCATCCGTTGTATACATATATCCTCAAATATACAAGTATTGACCACTCAATACTTTTGCATAATTTTGTATGTTATATAATAACAATAAAGGTGAAACACGAATAATTTCATATGACTATTGTTAATTTGTCAGTTTGACTTATGCAGACAGTTGCAATTATCATTATTGTTTTATGCACGAATGCTAGCGTGCATACAGCATCCTTTTTATGTGTCCTTTCAAAGTGCATAGAACACGATGATGACGATGACGAGGTAGCTATATAAATGCATCACAAAAATGCAATTGAAACTTGGGGAAATTTTATTTTAGTCATAAATTTGATAGCTGTATTGTCTATTTTTGCATGCAACTATACGTTTGCATCAGAAATAAGAAGTAACCACGCGTTGATGACGATTATGACGATTCGATGATCGCTGAAGTAAATCATAAGGCATTATGTCAGTCAGGATCTGAAGGCGTTTTTCATTGTTTTGCTGTTATTTTCAGTGACGGGTTGCAGAGCTTATTTAGTTGCTGCATTTTTATCCTATTCTGCTTCATTGATTATCAGTCAGAGTATTTCGTGTTCATGCGTACAAACGTCCGTACGTACACGCTTGTGCTCATTCATCGATGCCTCAGGAAGAAGTAGCAGTTTTTTAGTGATTATACCGCACTATCCTCAAGATAAACTTACAAATATATTTTGCTTCCATATTGTACGCTTTTCTACCGTTTGTCATTGTTGCACTTATTACATCATCTGCTTGCACCCTATTTTTCCTTCTGGTATAGAATGATAAGGAATGTAATAGTATTGCCCATACCTTTTGCCTTGCGTGTACCACACCGCACTCATTATTATATCAACTTGTTATTGCGTATTGTGTTTTCTTTACCTGTTAACTCTAAATATTTTAATGCCTGAATAATGTTATCATTATCACACATTTTGTATGTGGTACGACTGTACTACGTTTGACGTAGGTACTTCATCGTCACATCATTATCATTTTTGAAGAAATAAGGCAGATATCACACTTGTTCCTTGATAGTTGTGCCGCATGCCTAATCAAAGTTCCCCAATTTCACTTTCTTTTGCAAATTCTCATTTTCAGTGGCCGACAAACCACCGTCGACACGTAATTTTTGCTCATTTATATAAACTTTTTATATTCAAGCCCTTCCTCAGGGTAAGCGGTATAAGGGCGACGTTTCTTTTACATTTGAAATAGCAAAATTATATTTCTTTTACATCAGGTAACAGTGGCACATTTATGATGTCTTCTGCACTTGCACAAGATTGCTTTTGAGTTGTTTTATTGACAAAATACAAAAGCGTAATCGTTGTTACGATATGCAACCATTTTTTACCTAAAACTTAATTTTGTGTTATTGCATAATTTTCCCTGTATCCCACCAAGATAATGATGCACAAAGGCAGTTCTTGCTTTGAGCATTTGTCGCCTAATGCTTATATGCTCATGAAAATATTTGTCAGCTTCCCTAATTTTGACTTTTTTTTACTGATTGAGATTGATACATTCAAAAGCTTATACAAGGATAAAGTACAAGAGTGTCAATACCTTATACCAAACATGTTAATACCTACATATAAAACAGCAAATGACATGTAACTTGAATAATAGCAAGTTGGATTAATGATGTGCTTATTAGGCCTAAGCGCGTTACAAGTAAATCGGATTAATACCTCTGCATGGAATCGTTGATTGCTTACTAGATTCGTATCCTTGTTTGATTTATAAAGTAGCATGTCAATTTTATTTTGCATTGGTCCTCAGGTGCCCCTGCTGGTTTGAACAGTTAAACCGAGTTCAACAAAAAACTTCTTTTTATAGTCAGTCTCACATTGCAAAAAGTCATAATTATTTATTTATGTATCATACATGACTATACTTTACTAATCGTAAAAGTTCACAGAAAACTAAACTTAAAGACTTCATTATCTCAATATCCATGTGAAACTTTCTGGGCCTTGTTAAATCTCTTTAAGAATACAACGTTACAATTCAGCCTTAAACTTATTTGTAATTTTTGGTTTTATTGTTGATGATAATGCCCTCCAGGGGTCCTCCTTGATTCTCAGTCATTTACAAAGTTATTCAACATAGCATGAGATTAAGGTGAACCAATTATTAGGAGCTTTAGCTCATTCTTATGTACCTATGAAAAAATGCGAAATTAGGATGTGTGGAAAGGTGCAAATTAGCGAATTACAATGGAGCTACGACATGCTATAATAAATTGAAAAATATAATAAAAAAAGAAAACAAAAGGAGACCGTAAGAAATCATGCTTGCCTGTGAAACCATTGCAATAATTTGCTCAATGAGGACAACCAGCCCAGCAATTACGTTCACACTTGCATTTTTGTGTGCGGTATGCGTACATGCGTAATGATAATGTTGAATGAATGACTAGTGTAAATTTTTTTGATGATAGTTTTTTACGGTAAATATATTTTTACATTGCCTGATCACACATATAACCTTGTACCTAAAATTGAAAAGCATTAATTTGGAGATTTTAAAAGTTTATAATCCGCGTTACTATTATAAACTCAATGCACGTTACGTTCTGGGTCGTTATTCTTTAATTCATAAAAGAAAACAATTTCCGGTAGATCACACAAAAACAATGAAAAAAATAAATAAAATTACTAACATCATAATGATTTTATATTATTGTTTGCCTTATAGGTCGAGATTTCATTAATCTGCTGAGAAAAACCAAAATGAGGGGGCTTCAAAGCCCCAGGGTTTTGTTTGATTGGAGTAGTCCATGGAACAACTCGTATAAGGAAGAAAATGACAGCATGGAGCACCACACGACGGATGTTCATTATTGCAATAACAAAAAGGATCCATTAAGGATCTCGCCAAATTTTCAAAAAACAAGCAGAAAAATGCACCGCCATAATAATAGTTGTAGTTCCCTTTCATCAGATAGGCCAGAGCCCTTCCTGTGTAGAAAAGTTCGCACGAGGTCAAGTCCTCCAATGACCATTTCTTTGTACATAGTAGTGATTCTAGTTTGCTTAGCTTTTGAAAACTGTATAATTACCAGTAGCTCAGCAGAGCCAATTGTGCCAAGAATCGTTCGCTCTTCAATAATACGTCCTACAAGAGTCACATATGGCGATATTGAGAAAACAAATAAGACATGTGCACCGAAAGACACTTGTGCTCCCAGCAGAAATGGTAAAAACGATTTTGAAAATACTTTGTATGATTTGTACCATTTTAAAAAGTATAATTTAATTAACATGTTGACCCATTTATATTTTTTTTCGCAGACCGAAATGGTGCCATGATGAATGACTGGAAGAGACGAAATTGTTTTTGCGATCAACAATGTATAGTTTACGATGATTGTTGTGTGGATTCATCGTATCGGCGAGATCCCAATGTTACGTACAAGAAAAGTGAAAATTTTCAATGTGTAAAGTTGAGGCAATTTGGCTCACTTTACATGAAGACACAATGCCCCACAACTTGGAAAGATGAAACGGTAAGAGAAAGTGGGACAGTCCAGAAGGATAATTTAACTAATGTATTTCTAGCTAATATTATCTCATTACTTCCTCGTAATAGCAATAATTATGTGGAGTGAGGTGTCATCTAGGAAAATATTTTACCCTAAAACTTTCTTGTGAATAATGGTCTCTTCAATAATAGCCAAAAGTGATGATTTGCAGGAAACAAGAACAAGTATAAAAAACTTACAAGTTATTATGTAAAACTTTCGCCTAAAAACAAGGAAATCTACCCTAAATTTCTTGTTGAAACCCAGTTATGTCTTCTTTATCTTCATATTATTATTTTTAATTTATTCATTCATTTATCATGAGATGACAGTTTTTTGAAAATTCAATTTTCCATTTTGTACTGTAAAGTAAAATATTTTTGACAGGTAGTTTGACTATATCACAGTAACATATAGCACATTTGCATTTGCCTATTGCTTTTGCCTCAAGAATAAAGTACTTGTTTTTTAGTTCCCGTATATACCTACATACGTGTCTGCTACCTTACATCATCCATGATAAATGATCGTTTTACTTCGTCGCTTTCATTTTTGTTTGCCTTGCGTCCGAATAATGTTCTAAAATTATTTGCTTAATTTTACATGCCATCTCCTGTTTGCTCACTAACAGGCTTCTTCCTGTCAGACAAATTTGTGTTTCTAATTCTCTGAAGCAAATATTGTGCTAGGTAATGTTGAATGTCTTGCCTTGTATTTGGCGAAACATGCTACTTTTCTTTAGGCAAAAATACCGATTGCAAATAACATACAACACCAGAGGTTGTATGACAAAACTAAAGTAATTCGTTGGCAAACAAAATGACGGTATTACCAGGAACAAAGCTCTAATGACTTTCTCAAGAAGTAAATATGATGTTTAATTATTTTATCTCCACCCGTCAGAATTTTGCGCTCATTGTTAAATAAACTGATTTAATGACACCCCATATAAATTAGTAGCATTCATTTAGCTCGTTTCAAACTTATATGTCATTAAAATAGCAGCCATTCTCTTACATTACATGTTATGTTCTATGTTCAATATTTTTTGCAGATACGAAGAGGTTGTGAAGATGATAAGACAACTTCCTTTGATCCAGTTTCAGCGCTCCCTGTTACAAACATGAGATCCGGCTTTACTTTTAAAAACTACTATTGTGCCGTCTGCAACAACCAAACGTTCAATGACAGGATGGAGTTGTGGCAAGCGCGTTTGGAATGTCCATCAATTACGAACAAAGATGAAATCACGCCACAAATGGTGAGGCGCAGATTGTCTTACAGGTCGGATCAGGGCTCCTGGGGTTTGACCATTCCACAAGGACAAAATGAAATATGGCACTCTTGCATAATTGATCCAGTTATTCCAGATAATGCTGTACATATGGTGAGATTTTGCAAGCCTGCTATCAGAGATTGTCCGTCCGGTTACAATAACACAGAGGTAAGAATTGAATAAATAGTACATTAATGTTTTTAACAATTAGCAGTTCGGAATTCGTAGATAATAAGTACATACTACAGTGACAGCAAACCATTATGAGACCACATAGGTACTAAAGGCGAGATCGAATTATGATAGCAGTTGTAAAACAAATTCAAGAATGAATCCCATCGGCATAATAATCATTTTCTTCTTTTATCTTGTCATCTTGCTTTAAATGTGCAAGTTACAAATGGAATTGTTTAGGGGGAGTGATTACGAGATGTAAAAGTAAAATTCAATAATAACAACATAAAAATCAATACATTAAGAAAAGAAAAAATTCAATCTTACTGCTAACTTGATTGACAAGATTAATTAACTTTTAAATGAAAGGAACTTCTAAGTAGGATGTTACATCAGCCATCTGCAGTCTGAAACAATGCTATTTGCTACTGCCAGAGGTATCGCTTTTAAGATTGAAATTCAAACTCATCGATCCTCTTACCACTGGCAAATCATTGCAATTGCAAATCTATGAAATTACTTGGGCAAACTTATTTACCACTCACACACAATCGGCCAAATTCGTTGTTGAATATTTCGCATACACCGCGCCATTTACACACAGAAAAAAGCTGATGAATATGCAAGTATTATTCAACGTTGTGCTAATACGCTTCTACAAGATTATTATCGCACATGGTTTATTGAAGATAAAGATTTTTCATAGATACGAACATTATACCTTTTGTTTCTTCAGCTAATACTTTATGTCATTTTGTCTTTGACGAATTGTGTAATATTAAAAATTGATAGAATCCATTCTCTTAGCCATTTATCTATCTACATAAACTGGTAAAATTGATGTAATTTTTTAAGGGAACGAAAGGAAGCCGGTCTGTGTCAATGGAAAATATTGGTTTGCTCATTCCTGTAGATCATGAATAATAGACATGATAACGTGTAGCATTGAATTTTAGATTCATTTTCAACGGGCATTTCTCATTTAAGTCAATTTCAACTAGTCATTTACAACTTTCCCACGATGGTAATTTGGTTTAATTCTTTCACAAAAACACTCATTAATTTACGTATGTTTTGTTCACAAATCTGAAAGATTAATAGTACAGTAGCACGTAGCACTGACAATGTGTCATTACTCATTTTTGTGGATATTTAAATTGCTTTTTGTGTCTTTTGAGCTACGTAAAACATACAGCGACAGCAACAATGTCTAAATTATTATAATGCCCCTTTTCAAATTCAGACGTCCAGCAGTAACTGGTGACAGTGTGCTTGGTCCTTGCAGGTACCCAACGGATAATTAAAGGCTCCCTGATGTCGTTGCTCAATTTGTCTTTTTTGCAAAATTGTTTAAACCATGTTTCACAACGAATATTATACAAATTTTAGCTAAAACACAGAATACACACATTCATACATTTTTATTTGACATCAACCGTTGTCTTTCGTGCATATTACCCATGTTCTCTACACAAAATTTACACACAGTACTTTATAATTAGTATAAGGTTTACAGGGATAAACTATGAAGTGTTTTTGTATAAAATTATAGTTCAATGTGGCTTCATCATGCAGTTTATCATTACACATTTGTACACTAACTTTTGATTATCTAGTGAGCAGATCTCGACACAAGTCCACGTTAATCTACAGTGGCAGAAGAAGGGTGTTGGTGGAGGATATGTTAAAATTTATTACGCTCTGAAAACGCAATTCGATTACAACATGACCCAGCAGTAGGCTTTAACAAGAACGTTAACACATAAAAGTATTTTTATTAATGATATGAAACCACATTTTTTATTATTATTGTTATTCGCACAGTATAGCAAAAAAGGGCCCTTTAAGGAATAAAATAATAGGATGCAAAAGTATCCCCATCAGTCCTTAATGTATCAGCAGCAGTAGCACTGATCATCATTTGTATTCATCATGTGTCGGTTTCATGGTCCGATGGTCTTAAACAAGCCAGCAAAACCTCATATCATTTTTTTGCTTATTATTATCAGCAACAAAGGACACGACAAGATGCTTTTAATAGCAAAAATTTGTATATGAAAATGAGCGCTGTGTGTATGTACAACAATGAGATTAAAATTTTTGTGAATGAATCATTATTATCTGCGGTGGTGTAAGTGTGACTAGAAGAATATCATCTAGACCTCTAGAAAAAGAATCATCATAACGGTTTGGACACATCTACAGAGAGATAGGACAAAGCTGGGACGAAGTAAATCATTTTCATGTGTTCATCTTACGTTTTATATAATTTGGCAATTGGCAATGTACTGTGGTTTCATGGTTAATAGAAAAGAATTATTTTTATACTCTGCATCATAACATGAGATGAAAAGACAGTAATAAAATATGATCTTTTGTAAAGGGCAGCAGGTGCTACTACCTGTAACATATTTATGTAAGTTAACTACAGGATCGTACCAGGAGACTAACGATGAAAATATTTTATTGCTTCCAATCTGATATCCAAATCAAATTAAGAGCACAAGTTTAATTTATAGAGCATTCCACACATCTACATTCCTTCAGGTGGCGGAAGGTCACAAATTCTAATGAGCAACTAACTCTTGAAATGAGGATAGGTCACCTTTTCCACCTGCTACAACCCATTTTATTATCTTTCATGACATAAAATTGTAAAAAATTATGCGTTTTGATGCAAAAAATAATAGAAATTTTATGATCTACTTCTTCGTACAGATTCATCGAAGATGCCTGAGCTACACCGCCCAAGTGTACCACATCAATGAAGGTTATCGTAATGTGCACTGTGCCATTTGCAACGGAATAGTACCTGAAAATCTAAAATGCACACAACTTGGAATTGGACGCGCTGGGTTTACATTTGAGTTTAACCAAGTTGCGTTCTCATTCCTTTTTGATATGAACCCGGATACTGGAACGCTTGTTGGACAAGTTGAAAAATGCTCATCGGAACAGATTTATGATCCATTCTTTAAAAGATGCAGATCTGTACTTTGTGGACCTGGACAAGTTTTCCGAGGCGGAGAATGTGTCACAGTTAGTGTGTCAACATCAACCCCGAAAAATCCAAATCTTCCCTCAGACAGCAACGAACTTGGCGATGGAAGCGACTTGTCTGGAGATGGATCAAATGTTTTGGAGTCGACGTCCCCCAAGGATTCCGATTACTATTCCACCGAGTCTGTGGAAGCTGCTGCTATAGATGAATTTGACATGTGCCCAAAAATTATGCTGGGACGTGAGGAATACAGGATTTTAGACAATGGAACGGTTTTCATAGAGCCTTATAGTAAATACCTGAAGAAAAGTGACTACGTTGTACAAGGCGATAATCGCCTTGTCATTTGCTCTATACACACTAAATATTACACAGAAAAGTTTGGAGCAACTTGGGGCTACTTGAGCTTTGTTGGGGTTTTGATATCCGTAATTTGTATAATTTTACATTTGATTGCATCTTGTATTGTGCCAGAGCTGAGGAACTTATCTGGAAAGAATCTTGCCTCACTCTGTGTCGCATTGCTAATTGCCTATTCAGTCTTTTTGGGAATGCCATTTGTCAAAATACCAAGCCATTCTTGCACCGTGATGGCCGTCATTCTATATTACAGGTGAGCACGTTTCTGTTTCTGTTTATAACAATTAACACCAAAAACCATGATTTATTTCTAGCTTTTTTATTTATGGGTACAAAGCCCATTCACCATTTATGTTTGGGCCTCTTGTATACCAAACCGAAAGCTAACTGTGTACAAAGGGACGTTTTTAATTTATTTGACTGCGGTAGTATCTAATACAAGTATTTAAAAATCATTTTAAGGCTTATTTCATTAAATACTCGCTTCAAAAAGCATTCATGAATCATGACTATGACGCGTAGTGAAGAAAGAAGAAAATCAAGGACGTCGTCACTTCGAACTTGTCATATTTTTATCAACAAGCTAATTTGTTAGACCGACTTATCTCACTTTTAGAGTTTTACCAAGTATGATGTAAGCTTTTGTGTTTGCCGCATCATGCAAGGTTCTTGTAACCAATCTCATTATACATTGTCATGTCTAGTTTATTTTTGAACCATGTTCTGAACCATTCAGTAACAAAAAAATAATATCCAAACCATAGATGAACAATAGATTCTAAAAATGGTTTACTAACAAAATATACTTTTAACATGTTTAAGCCTGATGCTACATTTTTTGAATTGGCAATTATGGTAAAGGACACCAAGCAAAATATAAAAAGTTTATGACGTGTCAAGAACTGGTTAATCAATATTATTTTATTGAACTGCTACCATAATAATAATTATATTTATTAACTGGACGGTACGTGATTTTCAGTATCTGCAAACATCATAATAGAATCTTTGACTTTGTCTGTTATTTATGCGTTCTATTTACTTCGACGTACATTTAACGACATGATTTAACAAAAGTTGTTCCTATAATTATCTTTATGCAAAAACCCAAATCATTTAAATAGCATTGCAAAGAGATGACATTTTTATTCAATGTGCATACTTGTTCAAGAGACCACCCATTAACTCAATCCTGAAATGAATCCTCTTTCTAGGTCATAATCTCAACAATAAATATTTGCACGTGTTTGCGATATTGAATTGATTATCAATATCAAGTGCCTTTTTGTTACATAATCTATTGGCATTTTGAAATTGAGTTAGCTGTAGCATGTACGCAAGCATACTATTAAAGAAATCCCATCAAATATTGCCAATTAAATCATCATACCTTTGTCATCCTAGCTATTTTTCATTGACGAAGAAACCAACTTGAGTTGTAATTTTTATAATGCTCTAATAATCAATCATATTTTTTCTCCTCCACAGTTTAATGGCGTCATTTTGCTGGATGTTAGTACTTGCATGGGATGTTTGTATGACCCTTCGTCGAGCAACTCAAGAGCTCAGGGTTTCATCTGGCTCCCAATGGACACGTTTCTTTTTCTATTCCACATTTGGATGGCTCTTCCCAGCTATTCTCGTTACTTTAGCTGTTGTCGCAGAATTCCTTCCGGCGGATATGATGCCTTGGCCATACAGCCCGAGCTTTGGACGACATAACTGTTGGTTTGGTCAAAAGCAAGCTTTGCTCATCTATTTTGCAGGACCAGTTGCATTCATTCTCGTTCTGAACGTTATTCTGTTCATTGACTCGGCACGGTTGATTGCATCAACTACCCAAGGAACCGCAAAGGCCAAGGCTTGTGGCCCTTCCCACAAAAACTTTCAGTAAGTTCAATAGTGACTAATTTTTTCATGGTTATACTATAATGAAGACTTTAAGCTTTCCCTTTCAAACTATCTTTATATTAAGACATTATTCAATTTATAATAGCTTTTTTAAAAACTGCATAGTGTCAGTGCATTTCAAATAAAAATGTTTCTATCCATCTTCGTGAATCTTTTTTGCAGCACTTTTTGATTTGTTCAAGCTATGGATGCAGCTTGCTTAATCGTTAATAATTATTTTCGTATTTTATTTAACAACCAATATAATACAAATAACACATTCCAATGTTAACTTAGCTATGTGATAATGATAGCATTTTCATCAAATGAAAATATGAAAGACATCAGACTGACATTTAACGATCATCAATACTTTTGAAGTAGAAAAAAATGAATTGAATATAAGTAACTGGTATGCAGTAATTATAGTTGGATAGATATAAACTTACAATCAATGGAATTTTGTATTAAAAAACAACAAGTAATGCATATACTAGCTCAATAGAAGAAATATTATGAGTTTCATAGCCTTTTCAATGGAGCCTACGATGGAGTTGCGTTTAAAAGTACAAAAAAAATGTTTTAGAGTTGAGATTCGGTTAATTGTGTACTATTATATTTTACACACTTGCAAACTGTCTTGCAAGTTATAATGCAGTAAATACAAACAAACAACGCTACATTTTAAAGGTGTAGTTTAGATGAGCCCTTCTTCAATCTTTTTGTGATCTTGGCACACTTACCTTTTCAGCTAGTGCAGAAATGCACACACGTAAAGTTGAAAGTCGTAAAAACGCATACATCATGTATTACCGTGTAGTTTAATTTAATTTCTGCTGAAAAAAGGTCTTGATGTTGAGATTAAAGTACTGAGATTATATTCTATTTCTACTTTTTATGTACTTACAATTCTCATATAATTTTAGTTTGGCGATGATGAAAATAATAGCTCCATAAAAACGTGTTTATTAGAGACTCCATGAATATAACTTTATTTTAATTTTATGTATTGTGTTTTTGAGTGTAGAATGTATAGAACCATTTGCATTGTCATGTTACTTCAATAACAGAAGTGATTATGAGTAATTAGGAACAAACTAGTGGCCTGTTGATATTTAAAATACACATTTGTACATTTTAAAGTAGTTTTTTAATATTGAAATAATGGCAGTCTCAGCAATTCAATTCATTTACTGCAACGAGCCAATAATTGCATTTTTGTTACTTGTGACTTGAACTTTTTAAAGCGTGAGATGAATACATGCGTACCTACGTACATTACGCTTCCTACATCCGCTACGCTGGTTGATGTCTCTCTTTAATTGCATTTTTGTTGTACTATAAGGAGGTGTGTGATGGACAATTAATGGCTTATTAAGTGAATGAAATAAAGGATTATATTAGCAGAATTGACACAATTGTTTGTCCGTTTGTCTATAATAAAAGTCTTCACCAGAAACATAAAATGGACACAGGCCTGACAAAAATGTACAAATAAATAAATTTAAAAGTTTTAAACCGCTGTAACCGTGAAATGCCAATAATAATAAAATAATATTAATCAACTATTTAATCCTGAATATTTTTAGGGATTTCCGGAGTTGCAGGAGCTATCAGTATTATTATGCAACTAACCGTAATGTGCAGCATCGATCTTATTTCACAAATATTTCGATGTTATCCGCAACTTGCTTACAAGCGATGAATTGACAGCGGATGTATATGTCATTTGAAATGAATTTCATGTCAATGTTTCATTGTTGACATTGATTTTCTAATGAATAAAAATTGAAAACAGCGTGCTGAAAGCAATTTACCAGCATCAACAATGAAACAATTTTATTGCAGGATTATTAATTTCATCCAAATGTTTGCAGAAATTACATAGAAATATATACGGCATAAAATACTTGACAAATGAATTGTCCACAAACTTCATTTTTAAGAATCAAGCAAGCTTTCATTTTCTTTTTATATTCCTTTGTTCATACGAAAACGGGAAGTGCTTTTTTACAAACTAAATGCATACAAAGACAGACAGAGGACAGAATGAAACGGTCCTGCAGTTTTTCCCATCATTTCACTTTTAAAGTTTAAAACTTTTTTCTTCGCTTTATGTAACATCAACATATTTATAATGGTTAGTACACGGTGCAAGTTTTAATGCAAGAAACAAGACAATGAAAAATACTTTAAATTTTATCGCTTATTATGAGTTGTTAGTATATTATTTAATATAGTAGGTAAGTAGGTAGTTTAGCTAAACTAACAACAAACGTGTGCATGCAAAAAGGAATAAACCACGATTTTCCCATCACCGCCAATCAATCAATGAGGATTAAAGTAAAAGTTTTCTCGTGATTTTTAAGAATGCTAAATAAGGAAACGCTCTCAAGCAACATTGTGTTGAATTCATTGAGTAAAAAATATTCCTGTATAAAAATTATATTGAAAGCAACTTTGTTAGTAGCTTATTATTTTTCTTATTTAAAAAAAATCATAATGAGTAGGTATATGTTTTATGCATTAGCAATTTTTTAACTCTAAAGATATCGATGAAATATTTAGTGAGCTTCTTTTAACTATACTTTGTGATGTTTATCATTTTACTTTTGTAATTTTTGAAACACAACAGGAATCGTTTACATAATGACAAATGAACCATTATATTGTTTTTTGTAGACTGCCTTTTTACTGTTTGGTTTATTCCTCTAATGACATAGTATATATTTGACAAAATATTCAAATAGTTTCCCATTTATATATGCAAGGCCTAAAACAATTCCTCTGTACATGAACTAATTTATGCTTTATTTTGCCCCTTTCAGATTGTACCTCCGCTTGGCATTACTGATGGGTATAAGCTGGGTCCTTGGAATCGTTGCCGGATATATCGACATTCCTGAGCTGTGGATAGTTTTCATAATAGTGAACAGTTTACAAGGACTGTTCATCTTTATCGCTTTCACCTGCTCAGCAAAAGTACGAAAAGTGATTCGCACCAAGCTCTGCTGTACTTCGACAATTCCAGCAGCGTCATGGACATGGTCAGGGGTGGGGGCACATCACATGGCTCGTGCTACCTCCTCCTCATCGGGACACACAAAACGATCTGATCTTGAACCCAGAGATTCTTCGGATTCTTCACATCATTCCCCGTATCATACTCAACATAATCACCAACATCATGGTGGTGGTAGTACACACAATTTGCACGCACCACATCTTCACCATCAGCACATTGGACACTCATCTAATCATCACCATTCGTCATTGCACGCAATAGGAACTGGAAAAATGTATCGCGCTCCGTCAGTAGAATTGTATCGATCACTCAATACATAAGCCAAGAAAACTCAGTTTTAAATTAGTTACTGTTAGCAGTAGGCCTGCTAATAATATATTTTAAATAGTGTATCATATATGCCTAGTTAATGATTTTGTAAACTTTTTTAATTTCTTGGTTTCTCTATCAAATTATTTACGTTACAAATAATGCTTGATAATTTTATATCAATTATTGTCTTAACTTCACTTTTGTTTATGTTCCGTTGTACAATTTATATGTAATAGGGTGTTTGTCGTATTCAGAAGATAATAAAAACATATTTTGAAAAATAAAATCCAGGTGCAATGCCAAGCTCACAAATGAAAGAAGGCTTATCGCCTTTTCGTGCAAAAATTGCTGAACGCATAATTACTAATTACATAAACTTTACAACTAGTCAATTAATCGTAAGTCGCATGATAAGATGTCCTATCAGAATGTGAAATCAAGTTGAAAAATACCTATCATCTACTCTTTTAATGTTGTATGTGCCTAATTGAAAATTACACCTTGTTTATTGATTGTTCCATGATATGATATGGAATGTGACCAAGCTGAACCGGACTGCATGAATTGTTTGCATCTGATGAATGAATACACAATTTACAATTACTTTGAGAACGAGGGATTGAAGAATACCGTTCACTTCACGTCAAATACGACAAAACTATAATTCTTTTGATTGTATAAGAAATTGTCAAACATCTTGAAAAGTTCTTGCATGAATATCTTTTAAAATGTGTGTTTCAAGTTATTTCATTTAATGAAGAAAATGAATGCATAGGACAAAAACAGATTTCAAATTAAGATTATCGACGTTTTGTATTGAATATTTTTGATTTATAGAAATGAATACACCAAACAATCATAAAATATACGAAATGAATTATGAATAGTATTAAGAAATGAAAGTACAATTTAACATTTTAAGATACTACTTTTTCTGTTTCTTCTTCTCTGCTTCTTCTTCCTTCTCCTTCTCCACTTCTTTCACATATTTGTCGATGGTATCCACATCCAGCATCTGAAACAAAAATAAAATTTTAAAATTCATTAATTTAAATTTAAATATGGATCGGATGGAGAAAATTGTAGACAAGATATTCTGCTGAGCGTTCGTACCTGCATCCTTTGTCCCTTACGCATAATGGCAATCTCCAAGTTTTTGCCTCCCGATTGTACAACTTCTAACAAGGCACGAACAGCTAGCTTGATCGTCTTTTCCTCCGTATCAGTATCTTCTGGAGTATAATATTTTTCTAAAAACTCACGCACCTAATTTGGAAACAATAAAATAATATCATCTTTAATAAAAGAAAAAAATGAACTTTTAATTTATAGCTTACCGTTTTAGCATTGCGTCCAGTAGCATTGGCCTTCCATTCGTGATAAGTACCAGACGGTTCAGTTTGATAAAGCCTAGGAGTTTCATCGAGATCGAAACCGCCGATTAAACAAGAAATTCCAAATGGACGACGACCGTTACTCTGAGTATATCTTTGCTTCAACTCTATTGAATAAACACAAAAATAATTATAATGCAAAACCAATTCTTATAAGGCATCTGTTATTCTTGACTTGACTACAAATAGCATATCGTGCTTACCCGCAATGTGACGAGTTATATACTCTAACGTCACAGGATCTTCCACGTTTAGCCGATGCGACTGACATTCCACTCTTGCCCTATCTATTAGTATTCGAGCATCCGCTGTTAATCCAGCAAACGCCATCACCACATGATCATCCAGTAAGCAAATTTTTCGCACAGTCCTTTCTTCTTGAAGTTTAGCGACAGACTTTTTCTCTACGCCAAGCACGACGCACTCCTTGCCCCTAACACCAACCTTAAATAATGATATAAACAGTGACACAATTACATAAACGCTGACAAACATCAATTAAGAATCTAAACAAATTCTTACTATTTCGATTGATTGATTATCTTTCAAACAAGTAAACTTACCGCAGTGGATCCCTTTTTAACAGCTTCTTGGGCATATTCCACTTGGAACAAATGCCCATCAGGGGAGAAGACAGTAATAGCGCGGTCATACCTTGATGTACCCATAATTTCTTTTGTAGGTTAGATCTCCAACAACGTAAATCTATTAAAAAACAAAGACAGATGAATCATTAGTATAGTATAAAACTAGAAAACAACTTGATCTAGTCATTCAGATCATTGAAGACTTGACTATTGACTATTGACTATTTGACAGACATCTGACCACTAATCGTGACAGAGCAATCCTACATCCTATTATTTATACTTTTTAGCTTTTAACAATAGGAGGTTACAAATGACAAGTCTATCATTAGCGCATTTAAGCACAGATCTAATTCAGTATTCCAATGCCGTACAATTCACAATTAAAACCAATGGACCAGATCACAAAACACAAAAGGAATACCTTAACACTGCTTAGTCATCATGTCTTTCGTTATTACTGATGTGATGATTGTGATTGATATTGAACAGCAACTTACCAGTTAAATGTTAAATACTTAATCAGTAACACAGTTAACTCTAACAGTGACCTTCCACCAACACTACTAAAGTTCTTTAATTATTAATTTTAATTAATTCAAGTTTACCTTTTCTTACCGAATCTTTTTAATTGTTTTCAATTGAAGCTGCTGATAGCTGACTGTTTGTTTGTTGTTGTTTGAAGCTGGAATCGAAGATGACAGAAAGTCAGAAAGAATGATACTGCAAAAGTGATAATAGCTTCTCATAGTCGGCAAGAAATCTACATTTGGCGGCATATCAAACTTTCTATGGCTAAGTATAAGGCTAACAGGAGACTCCTCTACCATTCACGCAACAGTGTTAGCTTTAGAGTTTAGACAAGAGACATGCATATCTTGCATCTCTCCTTTCAACCAACTATGTGGCTTTGTTGATCCTCCTATTTTCTTGGTTGTTGCTGCGAAAACTTTCTCCATTCATGCATATCAGGACACAACAAGCCAAAACTGCTTTCTCTGCAATTGTGGAAGCGTGTTAGAAGATAAAGAACTCAAAATGAATGACTAAATCAGTAATCGTAATTTAAATAATTTAAAGTATCATTTTCATTTTATTAGCTTCCTTGAAATATTAACTACACTATCAACTATGTTATAAATATAATTTTCTTTTTTAATAATATTTTCAACTTCAATATGTATTAGGTAATAAGCAATAGTAATAAACAATAAAATTTGTAGTAAATATTTGGAATAGTTTAAAAAAATATTAGATTAAATTATGTTTTACAAAATTGTGTTTTAAATGTGCTCTTTATGACTAGAATTAAAAACAAAAAACTCCTAAAACGAATACCACAAGTATTTTTTTACTTTGCTGGCTTTACGGTGGAATGATAGAAACAGAAAGCATTAACTTTGGATGTACATCATTTGTACTGAATTCTTTAAGTTGAGGCTTCATGATTGAAATAAAGATGTTTAAAAACTACTTAATGATATATAGCTTCTAACGAATAAGTGTTGATCCGATCTCTTCAGCGTCAACATTTTCTGAAATATCTGAATCTTCTAGGCCAGATCTACCCTGACTATTCGGTGGATAACCAGGTGCCATTACATAACCCGCACTTCCTGAATTTGCTGGAGTTCCTGGTGTACTATCCCCGTATTGTCCCTAAAATATTCAAAAGTAAAATAAGATTTACAACTATTTTTCCTATTTTTTGCATCTGCATAGTTTGTTGTATGTATTCTTTATCTTAGATATTGTATTATGCATACTTGTTGTCTCCTAATTGGAATAGTTTGATGATATGGACTACGCAAGAGCATTTTCTGTTGTGGAGGGATTGCGTGTCCTCCGGGTTGGCTTTCAGTTTGACTGGCAATGAGAGGAAGTAAATTGAATGTAAAGTCACAACCTGATTCAATTATTACGCTCTCTCTAGTAAATTTTAAGTTGTTTGGATATTCCTGTGCTGATTGTGATTGCGCATAGATATCTTTGTTGGCAGAAGGACGAGGCGCCTCAGCAATGTAAACCTCCACTACCGAATATCTCTGCAGTTCCATATAAATTTCTCTCATAAAATCCAAAACTTTTTCGCTATTATTGTAATAAGTAATCTCAATTTTTTACCTGTTGACATGTGTAGAATTCTCCAACTCTGCCAGTGCTAATATTTTGGTTTTGGTTTTCACAAATTCCAATCATAACATTTTGAACAAATACTGGTGGCATTTGAACGATTTGAACCAAACCTGAAAATTGTAGAGATATAAAATTAATCGTTTTAAAAATGCATTTATGTTTTTCTTATGTCAACGAACGAGCGTGAACGATTATTTAAGGTTGAATAGTATGTAGCTTATTGATAGAAAAATTAGTGAACAAAACATGGGTTATGAGGATAGTCAGTAAGGCATATAGTCTAACTTTTAGTTGTCAGGCTAGTTCCAAAGGTGGGATGTGTAACAAAATTTTTAACCTTACATGGCGAAACAATTATTGCGCGGACCTGAAATTTAATCAGTAAGCGTTATCAAAGAAGGTATTTTTTTAGATTATCAATGCTAAATATTAGTTAAATATGAAATATTGAGCAACAGTTGAATATGAAATAATATTTACCTCGTTATAAAATAGCGTTAAAACGCAGAATTGAATTAAAAATGCCATAGACCACATAATGTTTAAAAAATGTTTTTCAAAAATATCAAATAATGTATTCTATAAACTTTAAACAAACGTTTCAATTAACACGGGACTGCTATTCACGGATTTCGACAGTTGAATTGGTCAAATTTTCAGTTTTCTCCTTCAAATATATTGTGAAGAAACTTAAGAAAAGTTATGATGTGATTATATGATTTTCTTTTGGCATAATGATTCTTCGTGGAATTATACATACAAACAACCTAGGTATACTTGTGTTGTGTGGCAAGTGTGGCTGCAAAACACTAATTTGCTATACGTGTCTAGAGTTTAGAGGTGGTATCATTTAGAACTCCCTGATACCCACCATCACTATTCACGAGTAAATCCCGCAGGCATAAAAATATTTTAATATAACTTGTTGACCAAGATATAAGCTTATCCATATCATTCCGCGGTACATGTGCGGAGGCTGGAAGCAATAAACAACCAATGCCAAACTGTGTCTCTCGGCAATGTACTGAATGTAGTCCAATTGGTCGGAATTTATTTTTAACTAAATACTTGCAACTTGTACTTTGTACATACATATCTGTACATACATACATATGACATATCTATAAATATTTTATTCCTCTTCCTG
>JAQFYG010001178.1:0-20668 GCA_034694325.1 Entomobrya corticalis
TCGGCATGTCTACTTCTTTACACGTATGCATAATAACATGACTTGATGCACTCTTTTATATATTTTTACCAGAGTTTCTTTTATAGGAAGTCTGGCAGTTAGGAAATTTTGTGCCAAAAAATATATACACAATGAATAGTCCGTAAATTGTGAAAGAGAAAATTTTATATACGAGTTTTTTTATTTACAAAATATATTATATTTAAAGCAGAATTGGATGGAAGTAAGGAAGATTGAGAAGCAGATGTGTTCTGACAAATTATTTATGTGCGTATTTAGTGCACTTGTTTTCTGGGCAAGTTTTGCGGTTTTTTAGGTTTTTGCATTTGTGTAATGGCTGCATATAATGGGAAATGGAAAAGTAGCGAAAAGTAAAATATATATAAAGAATAAATATATGTTTATTTCTTTATGGTTGTTCTAGATTGAAGTGAGTAAATTCGTATTAGATTTCCAACTGATCAAACAGACTAACAATGTTTGGAAGAAATAGAGAACGATTTATTTTAAATGTAGCTACTAAACACACTGCTTGCAGACTTATGTCTTGGATCCCGATATTAAATGTGGTTTGTGGAGATGGAAATAAAAGGGAAAAGTGTAAAAGTAAAGTAAGTTTGGGAATTGAGGAAGGAGAAAGGAATAAATAGCCCATTTAAATAAATGGGTATAGGAGTAAAAGGAGTAAAATAGCATAGTTTTAGGATCGGAGAAAGCAGTGAAAGTAGGCACGCATGTTTGGTCTGGGTAATAACATAATGGGGCATGGGGCTACCATACCAAGTAATAAGAAGAAGAAAAAAGAATTGTTTGGTATCAGTGTATCTCATCATCAACATCGTCATCATCATCTTTTGGAGATGTGGTTGGAGCAAGTAAGAGAGAGAGAGATAGAATGCATTAAAAACATGAAGATAGAAATAGAGAGAGAGGATTTAGAGACGTTTATAATGTTTATTGATTTTGTTGTGCGAGTACGACACTATAAAATATATACATGTAATATTATGAGATGATGCAATTTTCTATGGGATATGGGAATCCTTTTCTCCAGGGTTCTTCTTTCCTTCTTCTTCTTCTTCTTCTGCTCATCCTTCTACTTTCACTGCTGCGTGTTATGCTATATTCAGAAAGCGTGTAAGCCAGAGTTAATTACCGAATCTGGGAAAATGACAGTTTCCTTCTGGAGGAGAAAAGAGAGAACACTTTCTCTTCTCGTCTCTTTTCTCTCTTCCTCTCTACCTCACTCTCTCTCAGGAAATATGTTATGTAGATAGATGGATGGGGAGTTTTGGAGAGAAGGGAAGACTGGAAGACCATCCACACAAAAAAAACCCAAGAGTTGTGTGTACAACAAGAAGGTATATATATATAAATATTGTGAAATTGTAAAGTTGCTCGTTATATCATCAACGTCGTTTTCATCCAACAAAAAAATAGTCTCGGAAGAGAAAAGAGAAGATACATCATCATCGCGTTCTCTCATCCTCATGTGATGTGTGAGAAAGTAGCAGTATATATTTGAATGGATGAAGAGGAAAAGGGGGAGGAGGAGGAGAGGACCACTTTTTGAGGAGGAAAATGGAGTGAAGTTTTGGGCGAGTGAATTGAATTTTTAGTGGGACATAGACACATATACAGTCTCACACCGCTATCTCTCCGTGGCTCTCTCTCTATCCCATTTTTCAAGTCCTTCCTTCCTTTAAAAAATAAAATGATCCTTTTTTCGGGAGTGAAAGCAAACCAGCTAGGGACAGTGAAAGTGGGAAAAAAGAGAGAAAGTATAAGTGAGGGAGGGAGGGAGAGGAACGGAAAAGGAGACAGCCTCAAAATTCAAAGTCAGTCACTCACTCAGTGGCACACACTCAAACGGAATTTATGCAAGAAGCATGAATGCTCTCCTCTCCACTCTCTGAAGGAGTACGTGTGTGTCATGTCAAAAAATGTGTCCTTTTTCCTTGGAAAATGACGACGACGATGGTGGAGGAGACTGGAGGAGATGATGGCTATAGATTCAAACCGCGGCTGCCTCCTCCATCACAATTGCATATACCCTTCTCCAGATTCCACTCAACAACATCTACTCCAACTCCAAGCTATACTCCACATTCTCCCTTCGTATCCACCCTCCACACACCAGCGTCACACATAACCACTTTAAACATCAGACCATCACCACTCGTTTTTCCCTATTTTTTTCTGTTGCCTTTCATTTTTTCCATTTAATAAAAAATAAAATATTTTGGAGGAGATGGTAAAAGTGACGAAGGGAAAGAGGTTGACTTTTTTAAAGGGAGAGTGTATACATGTATAGGTAATATATTTTATGCTGGGAGTGATGTCGTTTTTTTTTGATGGGCTGTCACACCCATGCACTTTCACTCAGTCACTTTCTCCTGCTTCTCTTCATTTCAGTCTATTTCAAGCACACACACACACAAAGTCCACATGAATTATAATTTTTGATGGGAACAAATGAAAGAGTAATGTGTGCAAACTGTGTCTCTGGTTAGTGTGCACATCCCCGCCACTGCTGACTGCCAAACCACCATCATCAACCAAACCAATTTAATAAGCTGAACCACAGCAGCACAGTAATTTTGTCAAAATATTTCTACATTTTGAGTAACACACGCTATTAGAAAGCTGAACACGTTTCGTATAAGTATGCAAAAATATATATACCTATTTGCTGTTGAATCGGAATAATAAAGTGTTTGAAAAATTTTATAATAAAAAGGCAGACAGATAAATTTGAAAGCATTAAAATATCTAAGGATGTCGTGTCCTATCGCTGTTGCCGCTGCCAGCGTTATTCTGCATTGAAATTTTTACAAATTTGACAAAATATTTCATACGGTGTCATATCCAAGCAAAAAATAATGATGAAAGGCTTATGGCTTATCTTGCTTCACATGTGTGTGCCTTATCAACATCTTTGACAATAGCAGCATAATAAACGGTGAGGTACAGATAAGGAACCAAGGGTTAAAAAAGTATACTCCTTTCCTTTAAAGCTGACAACCTTGTTAATAATTTTCAAGTTACTTACGTAACGTGTTAAAAGTGACAAAAGGGGTTTATTATTATTAAGCCATCATACTTTCTCTATAAGGTAGGATCACTATAAGTAGGTGCTAGTAAAAAAATGTATCAATAATCGGATCCAAATCAAGAGCTGATAATAATGACAATGAAAAAAGTCCATGGCGGAAAAAAAATATAAATGAAAAAAGTACAAAAGAATAACGAAAAAATGAAACATAAAGAGAGATTCGGCAAAGGATAAAAAAAGGAAAGGTGGAAAAGGTGCAATAACTTTTTTTTTCAAGTAGAAAACTGACAAGAGAAGAAGAAGAAGGAAAGGAGAGTGGCTTTTAAAAAAAGAAAGAAAAAAGGTAAAAGAAGAAGAAGAAGGAAGGCTTTTTTAATAGAAAAATCGCTTTTCCTTTGAGTGAGCATAAAGAGCTTTGAGATGGAGAGCTTTTGTTGTGCTAATTCTCCTGAGAAAGAAGAAGAAAGAAGGTGAAATATAAGTGAAAAGAGGAAAACTAAAAAAGAAGCAAAGTAATTTGGAAGGAAGTGAAAGTAAAGGAGAGAAAGCAAAACATTTTTTTCTCTTTTTTTTGAAGAGTCGAGTGCTCCTGAGAATATTCGAGTGTGTCCAGTAGTCTTATGGCTATGGTATTAAAGGAATAAAAAAGGATATTTTGGTGAATGAATACAGTATTTTCTTTTGAGAATCCAGATTCGGATAGAAAAATATTTTTTGGCAGTGTTCGGCTTTTTCGATTTTTATGAAAATGGTTAGTATATTTTTTTTGTTATGACTTGTTTTATATAACAATAATATGCAGTTTTTGCAAAACCCCAGCAAAGAGAAAATGAGGATGGAAATTTTCATTTTATATTTATTATTTTTTTGTTAGTTTGAAGCGGAAAGGCGATATGGTAAGTGAAAGGTGTTTATGGCTTTTTTAATGGTTGCGTGCATCCTTCTGGGGGAAAATCGAATATAGATATTGGTTTGTGGGAAATTACATTTCATAGGCATTACGTTTTTTTTGTTTAAATTGCACGCGATATTTAAATTGCAAAAAAGGTGGCAAAAAAACACGCTGAAGCAATAATATTTTGACATAAATGCAAAACTGCAGAAGGCAGAGATAAGCTTTTTAAAAACAAGTTTTTATTACTATCATTTTATCATAAAATTGATGATGAAGATGTTTAACGTCCTTTCTCTTGAGACTTGAGACCAAAAAGAACATCATCACCGAAATGAGAAAATTTCTTTACAAAATTTGTAAAGCAGTTGCTACAGCAATAATATTCAACAAAATGGAAAACGGAAACAAAAAGTTACGCCTGGGTGTAAAGAGTAAAGAAGTCCCATTCCATAATAGTCATGCTGGTTTTACCATTATAAAATGAAAATGATGAGTTTGTTCTTCCAAGTTTAAATATGTCTGGGGTCTCGAGTCTCGAAAACTCGACAAAACCGACAAGACAACCCCAACTCGGCTCATCGCCAGAAAGACAAAACGACAAAAAGGTAGGATATTAATTCGGTGTAGAAGTAGGCGAGGATACGAGGGAAGAAATTAAGGGTATCCAATGCACAAAAGGAAGTGCAGTAGCGGTTAAGTTTCTACTTGTATCGAGCTCACTGGGATGTGGTCATGATGATGGCAGAGTTGTAACGGCGACGTTCTCCTGAAAATGGGAAATTATTACTACTACTGTTCCTCTTATTATTATTATTACTATTTAAAATGGAATGAGAATAGAGTGTGGAAAGGAAAAACTAGTTTTTGTTGGGTCCATTTTCCTCTTGTGCAAATATAGAGGGAATTGAGAGAGCGGAAAGATGATGGAATAATGGAGTGTGAGAAAATTTGGTTGATGATGATGATGACGATGATGATGATGAGAGTTAACAGAATGAAAACAGTGTGAAAATATGTGTGATGGGATATTCAAGAGAGAGGAATAAAGGGGAAAACACTCAACGAGAAAATTTGAGAAATATATTATGAAACAAGAAGTAGTAGTAGGTTGTAGGTGGTGGAAAAGGGAATTATGAATTAACTGGTGTGATGTGAGAATGTGTGTGTGCCAGAGCATGAAAACTGTAATCATAAAGGGAAGAGAAAATAATACTATAATAACCTGTGATAGTATATAATATCTTGATATAAAATACAAGTAGGATGTGGTGGTGGAAAATCAACTAACTACCAGGATCATATTCAAATTTGGTGAAAACAAGTGAAAATTTTGGTTTTAAACCTTTTTGTTCCAGAACGTCACCGTCGTCATCATGATCATCGACCCTCTTACACCACTACTTCATCTCAATTTGAGTTAAAATGGAAACAAGCTAATTATAATTATTTCTCTTTTGTCTTCAATTATTAAAAGGGCAGATGGAGAGGGAAAAGAGGAGAAGAATAAGCATGAAGTCGTTTTATTAGTTATTTTTGTTGAGTTTTGTCTGTCCGCACCACTTTGTTATATCTACCGTTTGTGGGCTTATGCAACTTCTTCTTGTCAGAGAACAAGGTTGATTACATTAATATTAATATAATTGTTATAAAAGTTTAGGAAATGAGAAGGTTGGAGAAAGGGTTAAATGTGATATTCCTTATTTTGCAAGCACCGCATGACTAGTTTCCTTTTGTCCGTTGAAAAAATATATAATAGTTTTTTACTCTCAACAGTCGTCAGAACATCTCTTTCCTCCACATTTACCTATTTTTGCAATCAACCAGAAAGCCAATTTTTTTCCATTTCCATTTTTGTGCACAGGTTTAAGGTTATTTTTGAAAAGAATGAAAAAGGCGAGTAAAGCACAAGGTTTTTTTTTGTGCTGAGCTCATAGCCTGTTTTTTTCCAATTTTTTAGAGTTTTTTTTTCTCCTCCTCCAGCAGTTTGAGAGTAGTGACAGCTCACAAGACGGTTAAGACGGTTATCGATTCTGGTGTCAGGTACAGACCAAAAAACCTGTCAAGTGGATAAAAGAAGAACAAATGCACTTTTTTTATACATCTCATTCTTCATGATGATGACGATCATGATAGTAATGACGTTTGACTATATCGTGGAGGTTCACCTTTTCTATTTAATATACATATTTTTTTCTGCATTTTATAATGTTACATCTGACTCTGACAACTATTCCTTGACACTGTACATAATAATATGACATATTATATATAATTTTTTGTTTGGAACAGACATATAAAAGGATAGATTATTTTTTTATACAAAGAGAACTAGATGTCAAATGTAATAATACCAGGAATAACAAACGACAAGCCACAAAATAATAAATTGTAATGGTGAATGGCACTGGTGAAACCTGGCCTTGCTTGTTTGTAGTTTTACTAATGCATTTTCATGTTTTGTGTAACTGTTTATATGTAAGATCATTTACATTTTACTTAACCCGTTTTCCCCCTTTTGTTGTATGGTTTGGTTTGGAAAAACAAGAGAAAGCATATACACAAGAAATAGAAACAGTTGCAAAATAAACTTTATTTTTTTGAGCAAAATGCATTGTCCTCTTCTTGTATTTCCCCTTTTTTTATATTGTAATTTTCACAAAATGGCTTTTGTTTGTTCTCACGCCACACGTACCCCTTTTTTTGCTACTATTTTCTCTTCTCTCCCATGCTGGGTGACAATACCCAAAAAAAATGAATGTGTGTTTGTGTTGGAAGTTGGAAGAGTAATACACACACAGAAAAAATAAATATAAAGTCCATAGTTTTCTCTGAAAAACTCGTGATGTTATTCGTGTTTTTCCTTCCTGAGAGTTTTCCTCTGACTTTGCAGTTTTTTATTTTTATTTTTTTTCTGTCTCATTTTCCTCTTTGCCTTGTTGTTTTTGTGTCTATTAGACTTGTTGGAAGAGAGAATAAAGGGCTTGTCCAAACCTGACTAATTTATGTCGCAGATCTTTATGGAGAGTACTTGAGCGTAATAATATTTATGTGATCTATACATGTGTCCTATAAAAAAGGGTCCATGGTGGATGGTGATGGGATCATGATCATGACGGCACCAAAGGCACCTTCTGTTCTGTTCTCGTATAGTCTATTTTGCTGCTGGAAAAGTATTTTTTTCCCTTTGGCTTCTTTAACCTTTTTTGCTACTGGCGAATGGTGGTGGAAGAGAAAGCAAAAGAGAAAGAAGAGTAGAAAATGTGTGACGACCTCATCCATTCCTACTCTGTCAAAATAAATCTCAACAACATCCCTTCTTGTTTTCTCCTTTCCCAAGTGGCGACCCCAGAGAGACTCTCGGAAAAAGCTGAAAGAGGAAGGGAAAAGTTTTGTAACGGGAAACTGTGAAGAAAAAAGAGAATGTAAAATACACAATACATTTATTATGTAATTCGCACATGAGAACGTGTATAAAAGCATAAAGTTTCATGGAACTTGTCACTAATTCCTCTTTTCTTATTTTGATGGGGATAAAAACAGCTGTAATAAGAGGAAACGTTAAGTTCATTTCTGCTTTGTTTTTTATGGCGCTGATGTCTGTCTAAATATTTTAAAAGGTCTTTGTTGTAGGCTTTAAGTGTTGTTTTTAAATGCAAAAAGGATTTTAAAAAGGAAGTTTAATATTTCAAACGCCATTTATATCACAACAAACAATAAATCTTAACAAATAATAAAGTCATTTATATTTCTCACTCTTTTTTCATAACAAAATCGGAAGGAAATGAAATGTCCTTCCTCTTTCCTCAAGTTTTCGAGCTGGTTTGTTTATACACTTCAATGAAATTATAACGAGAGTGACCTTTTCTTATCTCCACTCCGGAGCTATGGGCGTCCTTTTCAAGCAGAAGGACAAGTCCTTGTTTTTAAAAAAGCCGCCCCTCCCAAGACAGCCTCCATCCCTTTTCATTTACTATTCGTTACACATGTGTATATTTATTGGATGCTTTTGTTCCTTTACAAAATCTCTCACCGTTCACAATATACATGAGTTTCTTTTTGTTCTTTCTGTTTGAAGAGTACACACAATACAAGAAAAAACATCCGTGTTACTTGGCCAAAAATACATGTAAACTTTTAGAATGATGTCGTCGTTGTCACCATGGCCAACACCAAAGCCAACAGCGACATCAGAATGTGTATAATAGGCACATTATTATTGTACGAAGGAAAAGGAGTCTCCTAACGACAAACACAAATTTTCTTCTTTTCTCTTTTCCTCCTTCTTGCTATTTTTTTTATACAGTGGTGGGATTTGATTGCCTACGGCTCCTAGTGGACTTATTCCTTCCTTCCTTGTATGGTAGACAAGAGAAAAAGACAAAAAACAAGGAGAGCAAACAAGAAAACTTTCTCTTTTTATGATGATTTTTTTGTTCTTGTTCTTGTCTGTGGTCCATCTCTCCTCCTCCTTTTCCTATTACCTTACCACCACACATGCTTTGAAAGATAATCTGAAAGAAGAGAAAGTCGGAAAATCTTTCCAATGAAATTTCTAGTAGAGCCTGGAAGAGAATCATGTGAACTGGTTGATATGCCAAATGCCAAGTTTTCTGAAGATTTGATATCCATATTGTATGGAGACTTGATTATCATGTGTGTGTGGGAAGTAGACAACTTTTTTTATAAAAAAAATATAATCTAAAAACCTGAAAGAAAGGAGTAAAAAGAATAACGGTGAAAGCGACTTTCTCTTTGTTGTTGTTGGAGGAAAAGCCAAGGATATGGAAGAGGTGACTGTGTGATGCAATGGTGGCAGTGGCTGTAGAGTAACGGTGCCGAATGTAAACACGTATCAATAATGAATGCAAGTTCTGTTTTTTAGAGTAGTAGACACACAATCATCACTGCCGCTTTCTCTTGCTTTCTTTCTTTCTCTGGTTACATTTTGGAGGTAGAAAGGTTCTCCAAAAGGTCTTGTAACTTGTAGTAGAAACACTACCAGCTACACAAAAAACATTTTTCTCTGGTTACTGGTTACACATTTTATGAGGTAAAAAAAGTCAAAGGATCTCTTCTCTGTCTACTACTTTCACTTGACTTTCTACGTTTCAAGTTTCAAAACACGCATGCATTTTTGGTGAAAGTCGTGGGTTTTCTGTCTCACTCTCGATTCTTCTATTTTACCAACTTTCTTTTCAGTCAGATTTCTTCCGCTACTTTATTAAATCGTTTTAGCAAATAAAATATATATAAATATTTTCTTATCTTCTTCCTACATTTTACTGCTCCTATTCTCCGTCCATGTCGGACAAAGAAAACAAACCGTCAGAGAAAAAAAGAACACCAAGAAGTCAGAGAGAAGACGAAGAGGACCTTGTAAATTTATATCTTTTCTACCTGTGCGTCTACAAAATCTACTCACAAGAAAAAAAAGACAGCGAGATAGAGAAAAAAATAAGTGCAAAAAAACACAGAATTTCTTCATCTTTAAGGAGGCTTATAAAAGTTTTTTTTTCAAGTCGATTTTTTTTCCAAGTTATCTTTCTAGATCCGTCTCTGCTCTTCTGCTCTCAAAGTACGTGTAAAACTGGCTGAACTAAACTGACTTCTGACTAGTCTTCTTTTTTTTCGTTTGATTCTTCTCCACCGCTTCGGTTTTCTTAAAGCCAACTAAACTCAGTTTCCTACAGTTTTTCTGCCTTTTTCATGAGTGCTTTAGCATGTCCTAGTTCTCAAAAAGTAAAAAAAAACTTTTTTTCTTCTTCCGTACAATCATGTTTTCTGTATATTTAGTATTTTTTTAAAGAAAACGAGGAAACCGAGGGAGACGTACAAGACGTCAAATACTTTTTACTGCCTTTTTGCTGTGGTGTGAGCGTGAGCTAGTATGTATGGTTTTTTTTAAAATAATAAATTGTATAGATATTTTATTGTAATATCCGGTAGCCCGGTGGCCAACAAGTCACTACTTGCCAGTTGCCAAGCTACCAACCAGCATAACTCGAAGCAGCAGGCTTGTTGTTTCACTTCTTGTTCTTTTTTCTTTAGATTTTTTGTTATTATTATTGTTATTATTATTTTTATCATGTGACCCCCTCATCTTTATTCCCAGTACACAACTATACAGTTGTCTTAGATTCTATATGAATGTATCTTTTTAAATGATCTCAGGCCAAAAAGGAAACAAGAAGAGTGAAAAATCTTTTAAAAGAAATTACTAAAGAAATGGTCGAGGTGGTTGCATGGTCTCCTTCTTCTTATTTTTCTTTTCTTGCCGTTTGGTAGTCGGTGTGTGTGGAAGTGGAACGATGAAGAAAAGGAGAAGTAGAGGCTGCACGCTCATTTAAATTGCAAAAATATGCGTGGCCGGTGAGTATAATGGGTTGACTTGAAAAATAAATAGGAAAATAGCATGAACAAAAAAAAACAAGAGAAGGAGGATAGCATAAGGTTGAAATATATTCTAAGATAGTTTTTTTATCTCTTGTAACTTTCATGATTATTATTAATGGTTCCCTTCTCTTTTAATTTTTCCAGGAACAAGAAGGAGCCAAGGAGCTGCTCTCTTTAAAACAAGAAGAAAAAAACAAGGCCAGGCCAAGTGAGAACCATCGTCATCATTATCATCATCATCATCAAGTTTTGCAAGTCCCATCTCCAGATTTATACTTCCAAGAAGAAGAAGAATAAAATTAAAGAGGACTTTTACATTTTAAGAAAAAACAAAGAAAAAAAATGGATGAACAAGTGGTAGAGTTTAACGTTGGTGGCGTCTTTTACACCACGACTCTGGGTACCGTGAGAAGAGAGCCGGGTCGACTGGCGGAGATGTTTGCACATGGTAAGAAGCCTTTTTAGTTGATATTGATATTTTCTAAGTTGTAAATCTTTCTTGATAATTTTTTGAAGAGCACTTGATCTTGATATTACATAATCATAAAAGCATATAGACATTTTGATTTAAAAATATATATAGATATGAACTAGTGGAGGTTGAGAAATGATAGGATATTTTTTGTGACGGAGAAAATGATGAAGTTTTTATATTTATTATGCGGATGGCACCTCCGAGAAAGAAAGAAAAATTTCACGCAAAGTTGCTTCCTCTTTTTTTTCATATTATTATCACCACTAAGCCACATCAACTATGGGTTTGGTATAAAAATAAGAAAATATAAAATGAATGATGATATGTTATTTATTATAAGGAAAGATAGAACAGGTTTTTTTTACAGGTTTGTTGTTCGTTCAAGGTAATAAATGTTACCTGTCAACCTCGTCATCATGATCGTCGTCGTCGTAGTCAACATGATTGCGATCAGGTAGTTTGGTTTATGTACATCCAGCAATATGTCGCATTTCACTTTCCTTTACTTCACCTGGCTTTTTACTGGCTTGGTTTATATTTTTTCCCTGATGGCTTTCCCAACAAAAAGGAGAGAAAAAACGAGTGGAGGAGAAGCAGAGGAGACTATATGGAAGCTCTGTTGATGAGGTTCTTTACAGAGCAGAGCTGTAGAAAGGAGAGAAAAAAGGAAGACGAAGAGGAAAAGAGCACACATTTTTTATTTCCCTTTGGGACCGATGATACATGGCATGTGTGAATTCATGTGTGTAGAGTAGAGATGCATCTGTGGAGAATGTAGAGAATGTGGTAATAATAAGCATACTACAAGGAGAGGAGTACATATGGCAGGAAGAGTAAAAAATGAGGGAAATGAGCAACTGGTACAGAGACAGAAAAAGAGAAGAGTTTTGTGGAGGTAATTCCGGAGAGACAAGTAGATAGATAGGAGGATAGAGAGGGAAATAAGCTGTGTAAACAAGGTTGGCTGTTGGTTTTGTGAGGAATGAGGAGGATGATGATGATGATGACTGTAGAACAGGATGGAAAGTTATAGAGAGAAATTAAGAGAAAAATAAAGTATTTTGTTAATCCTTTTGCTAGCCTGTGTAAAGTAAAGTAAAATTATATTTATAACTTGTGTGGCTAAGGTTTTTTATAGTATTTAGTAGATTTTATTACTCATTATACTTGTGGTTGTCATGATTATCATGAGTAGTATGTGTTATTTGTGTAATGCAATATGCGTAATATTTTTAATGAGATTTGCTTTCTAGACTGGAAAGTACGAAATGGGTTTAGTAAAAGCTAGAAGACTTTTTTGGGAAGAGTGTGAACTGGGAATACAATTATTAAAATTAAATGGGCAACCGTAGTAATAATGTGGGCATGGAATATATAAACAGTCATTTTATGCTTGATGACCATATTGTTTGTTTGTTTTTCTGTCTGTCCAAATTTTAAAATTTACTGGTCTACAAAATATTATGCTGTCTTGAAAAGATGTTGGGATTATAAATAACAAACTGTTTTAGAAGTAGAGCTGGTCGTTTCCATTGAAATGCATGGAAGAGTTTTTACTCCATACTTATTATCGTCTTCAGCATCATTCGTTTATTTATTTTTGTCAAGTTATGAATAAATAATATGGAACAGAACAGACATTAGTTTTGCAACTTTGGTTTTATCCTCTACTCTCTGGTTTCCCCAAAAATATGTACGTGGAAGGCTTTGGAAATGGTCTGAAATAAACAGCCAACCATAAAAAACCTCACATTATTTTTTCCTGAATAAGAGAAGCAGTTACTTGTAGTATCATTTCCCAGTGGTGATGGTAGTAAACATGATTGCATCCTTTGTTTTTTTACCAAGTCATTGAAACGGGAAATAATAAATGAGTGTTTAGTGGAGTGCATTGAAGCAGTTGTTCTATTTAGTTCCTTTTTTACTTGCTGTTTGTTTACGTGTGCAGTGTGCATACAAGTTTTATTTTTGGGGGTAAAAACGCAAAAAAATATTTCCGTTCCAGTGGATAATTAGAATGGATACATATTATAGAGAAATTTTTAATCTTTAGACGTACACTTGTTCCCCACTATCGCTTTTTTATTATTATTTTTTATGTTGCCAAAAAGCCTTGTTCATTTGTCATAATTATGTTTCCATGGAGAAAACACACATGGTTGAAATAGTTCTTTTTCATAGAAAATTTATAGCTGACAAACTTACTTAAAATAAATTCTGCTACATTTTTAATTTCGTTTTACAAGTTGCTGGAATAATAAATGGGATGTTATGTAGGTATTGAGCAATCAAAGTGGGTTGTGATCGTGGACGTCGTTTGGAAGCCACGTGAACAAAAAATGGTTGGGAATTCATTAGCACAAAAAGGATGGATTGGTAGGTAAGATTGCTCAATAAAATGAAGAGAAAGAAAACAAGCCATTAAAAGTGCATTACTATTATTATCTGTGTAGGTTGACGATATAATAGAGAATTTATAGTTTAGATGTTTTCTTGTGTCGAGATATAGGCTTCACTCAAACGTGCCCAGTAAAACTTCAAAAAAAGAAGAACTTACGCAATTCGATGTTTTAGTGGTTGACGACCATATTGTAAAGTTGTTGGAGATTCATTTATTGTGAGTGCATGGATTGGTCACTTAAACAGAGTGACTAAAAACATTAAAATGCGTCAACAAACGGTATTTACATTTAGTGTCCGAGACAGTCTAAGAAAGTAGCGGATTGTCGTGTTAGTTCTAGTGCCTTCTTTGTTCATAGCCGTTGTAGGCCATTGTTGATGATTTTCAAATTTCCATTTTAAAACTGATAATCAATGTTTCCATTGTTTCCAAAATAATGGTTTTGGTTCATCTCAGTTTAAATTGAACAATAGGAGGGCAGTCTGAGACGTTGTGTTAAAATACAACATCACAAAAGAAAAAGTTGGCAGAGGCACATTACAAATAGAATACTACCAATCCGTTTCCAATAATTCCAATTTCGATGTATGATATCATGTCTGTGACTAATAATCACTTCAACTCTTCCAATTTCCAAACAAATTTTTCTTCAAATTTTTTCCCCATCCACGACCAATACGATAATTATCATTGAACCGTTCACTCATACTCACTGGTTAACTCACTCATCTGCAAAAACCTATAGCATATGTACTACATAGCACGTTATTCATTACTCAAGTACTCTGTTCGACTTTCCTCCTCAACGAACTTGTGCACACTCTCGATAACGTTTGTATAAATTGTCAATAATTTAACTGGAAAAAATACGTACACCAATAGTTGATGCGTACCTATCTCAAATTATAAGAGGATGCAAAAAATTCTATTGAAATTTACTATAGACACTTCGTTACTCTTCGATTCAAGCATGAAGATGATCACTATTATAATGATCTTTCTCATCAATAATAATACACACATATTATTACGTAATAAATATGTTTAGCAACTGCGACAATCCACAACAGCCAAGTTGCACTATCATTATCATCAGTATAGACATTATAGTAATAAATATGTACAGCTCAAATGCTGATGAAAAAAATGAACAAGTGAAAGCCTCAGAGAAAGTGACTGGAGAAAGCTATGCTGGAGGACAGGAGGAGCTGCGTGTGTCTGTGTATGCAAGCTCAATCAATCACCATTTATCACGCACGTTTAACAAGACCTTGGTTGGTAGACTTGTAAATTGCAAAAAAAGAAGGGAAAATGCCACCACAAAACTTTCACTTTTCTATTCATCCAAAAAAAAGTATATCCATGGGAAAAAATAGATATGAAAAATGACTTCTTGAATGAAAATTGAGCAGACGTTATTATAAAAGCTACCTGATTTTCTAGAAAAATATGAATATCATGATAATAATGAGGTTTAGTGGTTGTTGATAGACGATGGAGGACGGGGACAAAAGGGGAGGGGCTAAAAATAAGTGGTACTTTGCAACAGTAACTTAATTTAAGTTAAGCATATAAATATTATAGTTTACTTTATGAATAAAATAGTTTTTTTTGAAGTTGAGATGATGCAATTTTTATGGTGACATATAAGTTAAAATAAGTTTGATTTCTTGTATATTACGTAAACTTACAAGGTAATTGCATATTTTCCATTCAATTTTTTAAAATTTTTTATAGGTGCAGATGGAGTTCCGAGAGACTCGAAAGGTAAAATATTTATCGACAGGGATGGGATCCTCTTCCGCTACGTTTTGGACTACCTTCGAAATCAGACTGTAATTCTACCGGAAAACTTTCATGAGAAGGCGAGGCTTCGAGCGGAAGCTGAATTTTTCCAACTGGAAGGTCTTCTCAGATTTTTGGATAGTAAGTATTTACAACACAAATATAATATATAAATATATACAGAAGCTATATATGCATGTTATGTTTATATATGATATACTTATTTTTATTTTTAAAATTTTTTAATGATCTCGCGAAAAAAAACTTTCTTTTCCTCTTGAGTAATTTCCCTTTCAAAGAAAGAATAGCTGATTGAGACTGGTTGGTTGTTACTTTTTAATCCAACAAGAATTAAAAAATGTAAAAAAAAGTGAGATGCACACAGATATACATTCTAGTCTATTGGAATGTTATGTAACGACATGTGAAAAATTATGTGATGATCATGATGAGAAAATGCGTTACGTAACGGAATCGACGCTGCTACTTCTGTTAATACTTGCCGTTGCCACCACATCTGAACGTTTTATTGCAGGCATAAAATTTGTGCTGAACTATTTTATTTTATAAGCAAATATGATGATGTTGATGACGATGATTACTACGAGGCCGAGGACGTTGATGATCATGGGATGATGATGGTGGTGGTGGTGGTGCTGTTAAAACTGTTTTTCTTTGATCCTTTTGTTGCCTCTGGACTTCAAAAGAAACAATTTTTTGTATGGAAGCTAGAGAGTGATGAAGACGACGACTGGTTTTATAAACACGATATAAATTATAGAATAGATACGGTGTTGTATTATAACCTGGAAATATTTTTCATGCGTAGAGCAAGTGTGGAGGGAGCGAGCGTGGTTTGGTTCAACAAAAGTTTAAATGGAGGCAAAAATGAAAGTGAGACTGGTGTTGTGTGTGTGGAGTAGTTTTTTGGAGGAAATAAAACGTGAAGGGAGGTAGGATGGATGACTGGATGGATGGAATTGGCAGGCCCCAACGAAAAAAAAAATAGAATGTTGAATAATGGCCTTTTCCATTAATAATATACGGGCACACATACACACACACATAGGCTAACAGACATTTACATGAGAAAATACACATTTTACAAGCCAACAAGGCTCTCATTTCCATGTTTTTCTCTCTGGTTTTGGGAGAAAGTATTTTTTTCGGAGTTTGGTGGAGAATGGAGCGGGACGTTCATGCGAAAAAATGTTTGGGTGTCGACGGACGACGGATGGAATGATGAAGAGTAACTGTTTCACTGTTTGCTTGGAGTAGACAGAAAAAAATTCAATTGTGAGAGGTTGTTTTCATCTGATCCGAAACGAGTTTAAATTATGATTTTTCATTAGTTCAGGTACATTGTTAGCAGAGGTCGTTTATGCTTGTATTTATGGTAAACAATCAAAACTTAATTGCTAGTTACATTTTACATTTTAAAAAGAATTTTAAATTTCAAGCTCCCACCACATTCTCTACCGTTTAAACTGATTTATACGCTTTTGCGCTTTAACATCCGCGATGGGATACCAAAATACCAAGTTGTCCTCCAAAATGAAAATGAATTTTCTCCTAATTTTATCATCTCCACTCGAAATTATTGTATCGTTTTTCTGGACAAAAACGGCTTTGTTCTTTCAGTGCTGAAATGTATACCTCCTTCTTACTCTAGTCGTTTTGCTAAAGCAAAAGAATTCTCCACTCCGCTTTGTTGTTAGCTTGATTACTTTTTAAATGACCAGAGAAAACGGTAGTGAAAACTCTGCCTAGAAAAGCATCTATCCAATCCATTCATTCATTTGTTCACACCACCACACGCTGTTATTTTCTGCCTGGCTGTCTTTCTCCTTTTTACTTTACATTTTAACAATGTTGTATGATGACTATACACACAAACTACAGCACTCTACTATCCCATCTGTCATTTTTAATAAGAGAAAATTTTGAAGGATGCAGACACGCTTGTAAATATTACCACTCTTATTGTTATTCCATTAGCAAGACTTTGTTTGATAAATGAGCGAAAACACATAACGACATTCCAACGGTAACAGTACGCTTTCCGTTAAAACATTTCTACATTTTTACGCTACATCAAATATACATAAATGCATAGATATTGGGCATTTTCAAATAATAAAAAAATACTTTCTCTTTTTACTACGCCTTTTTTATCAAGTGTTTCTTTATATTTTTCTCCTGGAAAAGGTGATTACCAGATTACATAAAAATAAAAATAAAATAAATTTTTGCTAAGGCTCTTACAGGGTCTTTCTGTGTCTGTCTGTCTACCTTTCTTCTTTTTAAAATATCTGCTTTCTCTCTACTTTTTTTCCAACTTGCTCTGGTTACAAATAAAATATTTGAGCCTTTGTTCCAGTTGAGTTGAACCAAAGGAATAAAAAAGGGTAAAGCTTTGATATTTAAGCTTAAGTTTTTCTTCTTTCGTATCTTGTTTCTCCAGAGAGAAAAAATAGCAATCCGATTACACACTCGCATGAAAACTCATAGGATTGGGGTGGGGGGTATGGGAAATGTACTGGGAATATAAATATATATGTGGCTATTTTATTTATGTATATTTTCTCTGTTTACACGACAACGACGACAGGGACAACAGGGTGACAACTAATGTCGTTGATAAGACGAGAGGACAAGTTGCTGATGGAAGATGGAATCTCTGACAAACAAATAAAAAAACCATTGCGAAAAAAAAAAGAAATGTGTGTACATGCTTATTTAGGAAACGATTAGTAATAACAAAAAAAATCTACTATATTTTTTAGGTTTTAACTCTTTAACAAGAGCTTTTTGTTTTTTAAGGCTTTTTAAGTATATTTGGTTGTTTTGGAGGTTGTACCGTGTGAAAAAGGATTACAAATAGGAACAAAAATATATGGAGTAAATTTTGTCATTTTTCTTCATAAAATGGTTTTTTTGTCGTCGTCACCATCGCTCAAAATCAGAAGGAAACAGGAACAAAAGTGAAAGTCCTTCATGTTTTTTTAGGTAGAATTTGGTAGAAATCCTTATATTTTGCCACCAGCCACTACTGTCACTAACAACCACAGTCACCGATATAACCACTAACAAATTTTCTGTTTTCCTTTTTGCCTTTGAATGTATATATCGTCCTAGTTTTCATTAAAAACTAGAGAGAGAGAGAAAGCAGAGTGAAAGTTGCTAGGAAAATATAAGATAGCTGGAGAGAAAGAGGGAAAGGGAGAGATTTTCCAGTTTGCATAGACTTCATCTTGGTTGACGGTTGACATGGTTGGGTTTTAAGGGGTTTCTGTGTTGGCAGATGATAAGAAATTTTCTATAGAAAGGAGTGAGTGAAAGTGAGGCTTAAGGAATGAAATGCGGATTTACTTTCTTTTTTTAGAGATTGTGGTATATATTTTTGGGGGCTGCTTAGCAAAATATTTTTAATGGAGTGCAAAAAAGTATACAAGTAAATAAGTGCATAATATTTTTGTGACGGATTTGTT
Organism: Entomobrya corticalis; assembly: GCA_034694325.1. NCBI lineage: Eukaryota > Metazoa > Arthropoda > Collembola > Entomobryomorpha > Entomobryidae > Entomobrya > Entomobrya corticalis. Next base: position 18,496 of record JAQFYG010001178.1, read on the forward strand.
CTCCTTTATTTTGACTTTTCATTCTAAACTTTGTCATTTCATTTGAATTTTATTTGTCAAAATATTTCCCGTGATGATGTGCCTTTTGGGGGGATTAGAGACAAACAAAGTGAGTGACACTCGGAAAAAAGTACAAAAGACTTCGTACTTTTCAACGTCCGTCTGTTCGTGTATGGCTTTTACGGTTTATTTCTGATTTTGACATTTTTTAAGTTTAAAATTGAAATGCGACAGGAGTTAGATGCGACAAAAGTTCACTGTTGACCATTGACCACTAGTGTCAAACAGAAACAGGTTCCAGTTTAAAAAATATCCTTTCACATTTGCATCTAAATAATCTATGATTTTTGTGATATGCGTCATTCGACAAAAAAAGTTGACCCTTTCTTGTTTGTCCTCTTTTTCTAAAAAAGTTGAAGTGTCATGTCTTCCATTCAAGAGTGAAGAGCTTTTTTAACCAGATAATGTTTCTATCGAAAACCTGTCAAATTTCGTTCCTTTCAGTTTATAAATTTATGTTTTCCTGGCATACAACTTCAACTTTTTAGTTCAGCCATGTGGACAGTGGCTAGTGGGTATAGCGTCTAAAAACCAACTTGAGTTTTTTTGACGACCAAACTAATGCATGTCAACTGGATAAAGTTTTCAGTAACCATTGAGCTGGCATAATATTACTTATTTCTTTTTTTCTCTTGTTGTTTTGATGTCCATCGACATCAAAATTGATCAACCATGTGAATATAAAAAAACTAATATTGGAGTCGAAGATGTTCTTATATTTTTTAGAGTTTATTCCTGTCAGTTAAATTTTTCTTGTAGTTATTCTTATTGACAAAATTTGAAATAAAAAGAGTGACAAATGCCGTTATGAGAAAAGTTCAAGTATTTTTACTTAACTTGAAAAATATTATTTTGACAAGTTTGATGGGAGTAAAATGAGACATATTCCTGGAGAATTAGACTTGAAAAGTTTGACGGTTTTTTGAAGGCAAACAAGTCAAATAAATCGATCCTCCTCTTCAATTTCATGTCATAAATTTGGAGAGTGTTTGTATGTTCATATTTTTCCGAAAAAGTTTGTTAGTTTTTAAGCCAAGAAAACTCCAATACTTTTATACTCAGCTGTCATTTCAGTTATTTTGGAGTTAAAATTGACACGTTTCCAAAAAAACACAGGAGGGGGTCAGCTTTTTAGATAATTTAAAAAGTTCAAAAGCTCATGTCAAAAGATGCCGAAACGAAGACGAAACTCATGATAATATAGCTATAGATCCAAATGATGAATATGGAGTAAAAGTCGTAAAAAGTAAAACGAAAAAAGATTTTGATATTTTTTCAAAGGAAAAATTCTTTTTGAAATTTGTGACACGTCTCTTCGTCTCCTACTCGATATCTTTTATTCTGTGAATCAACGACAACGAGTTGCGACATCATTAAATCCACCACCAAAAAAGTCATACGAAAATTATAGTTCACCTCACGGAAGCCGACTAAAACTCAAAAATTTTTGCTTGATGAAAAGATCGAAAAAAATGCAAGCTTGACTTTAAATTTCCACAAAAATATATACCTTATTTTTTTGTCAACATACCGCCTCCTAAATCTCAAATGAAAAGAATCACTTGCCCGTTGACTTTTCACAGATATTTCATTCATTCATTCATTCATTTACTTCTCTCCTCTCAAAAACTCTCAAAGAAATCAAGAGAAAGCAAAAAAGAGATAATGATGATGACGACGATAAATGTTTGAATAAAGGTGGCTTTTACAACTCACAAATTGCTTGAAAGCATACATAAAAAAATTATACAAAAAAATACATACATAATACCAGAAAATGATACTATACATTTTTGTACAAATTCAAAAAAAAAGAAGAAGAGAAAATAAAAATAAAACTTTCTCTTTTTTTCTATAAAAAGCTCATCATGTGTGTAACGGAGAAAGCTCAGCTCTGAATTCTGAAACTCTCTTTCAAGCTTTAGAAGTGCTCTGGTGAGCTGAACTACAGTAAATCAGCTTTGGATTGAGACGAGCTGTGGGTTGATTCATGCGAGCGAATGAACAAGATAGCAAATGAAATAGATAGATAGGTGCGGATGGATTTTGCTAATGGCCTCAAGCTCTTACGAGAGGAGCACCACCACCACAGCCGCCACCACCTCCACCACCA
>JAQFYG010001179.1:0-20658 GCA_034694325.1 Entomobrya corticalis
GTCGCTCGCACAGCTCGCTCCTCAATTAGTTAATTGTTAATTAAATTTATAATACTTGGAGACATTTTCCTACTACTAACCATAACATTTCGCGAAAAATCCGAGTCAATTTCTCCATCAACCCCAATAATTTTTCCCGGCATCCCTAAAAATATCCCAAGCACCCCCACCATTTGCCACCGCAACCCCCAAACGCGCCAACCAGTTTCCTTAGCAACCCCAACCAGTTTCCTCAGCAACCCCAACCAGTTTCCTCACCATCATATCACCTCACGCAACGGAACCATTATTATTTTTATTTGCTTTTATACGTAATTACATAGTCTTTTACAAATATAAGATATAAGTATGAATAAACACTTACAGACAACTCTTTTAAAATGTTTCAATACATTTCCGCAACTTGCTGTGGTAAAGCATTGGTGCCCCTCTCGGATGTGTTAAAGGGGGTGTAGGAGGCGGAGCACAATGGCCTTCGTCATCAGGAATAGCTTACTATATTTAATATGTCATCTTCCACTATCACGTCAATTTTCCAGCCCGTGAAAATCCTCTGTTCCCCCTGAGCCACGCCTCTTGGATTTTGATTTTAGCCACTTCGTAACCTGATTTGATGCAAATTATGTTGGACCTGTGGATGATCCTCGACTTTTACTGGTGATTTTGATATTCATAATTATCAGCTTTTTTACGCATTGTCCATGTGACATGCATCTTTTTCTTCAAACAAATTGTTGAAGTCGTACAAAATTCTGTGAAAAAAATGCTAATTAACTTCTGCAGATTGAAGAAATCACTTAAAGGTTGTGTTTTATAGTCAATTATATAAGAATATTTAAATTTTGTGTGCAATGTTGCTATCGTTTTGTCTTTCATTGCAATTTGGCATACTAATTGGTCTACGACTTTTTTAAATTCTGGTACCCAACTTTATTTCTAAAATGCCAAAATTATTTTAAGTAGTTTTATTGCTTGTTTCTGCTGTTTCCAATATGCAATATATTGGTATTCGCAAATTTCTGAAAAAATATTTGACAAAGATTTACAGTTTGTACTGCAACCACTGTATTTTTATTTACTTTTAATTTGCAATTGTGTCAAAAACTAAATCAGTTAAAAGATTTTCAAAGTCGATATTGAAAAATGCCATGAAGCAATATGCTCATCTTGGCTAGGCTCGAAAAGTGCAACATGGTTCCACTTTTTACCATTTTGTGACAGATGTGCACTCTGCCTGTTGCATTCTCTCCATGCATATTCATCTTTTGGAAATTATTAAACGTCCTTGAAAACCATGTGGATGTGGATCATAACTGCAATGTTTAGTACAAAAACTACCAAAACAAAAACCAACTCAGAGTTCACCAATTTCAGCAACTTGTACCATAAGTGCTCTTTTATTTTCTTAGCATATTATTTACCCAAAATTTCGTAAATAGTGTCTTATTCCAAATATTCATAAAATAGTTTTAAAAGTAAATTGGAAGAAACTATTTTCATACTTGTCAACATTAGTACAAAAGGTTTATTTGTGAACACTTAAGGTTTTAATTTCATTTGTATCTACAAATTATCAAATTTTGGCAAAAAACACAACAAACTATTTTTGTGGAGTATTTTCTGTTTTCAAAACATACATCTACCTTCAAATTTCCTCCAAGTAATTTATGCTCACCGTGCCAATAAATATAAACAAAGCCAAATCCCAGTCTTCCAAAAATATTTCGGTTACGCTTAGCACAAACTGTGCTTTATGTAGTTATTGAAAAGTTTTCCGAACGGATGTTTGGTCACAAGAAACAAGAAAATGGATATGTTTGTTTCGGAAGAAGAAAATGGATAAATGTTGGTCAATTTTAAATTTAGGTGTTTCAGCAGCATTTCAAATTTATCAACAGTAGAAGATCAGGAGGAAACCTGTAGAAATAACGTTAAAAATAAAAGGATAAAAAAGTATATTGTCCATAATATAATGGATGTTTTATGAGAAGCCACTAGAACAAGTTGTGAGTAAAATCTGTAGAAATAAAATTCAATATAATTAGGAATTTATTTATTTCTGTATAAATTTGCAAATTCTCACACAGTCAGAACAATTTATCAATCAACATCTCTATCAGTTTTTAGTGGTATAAGTTTTTGAAGAAATTGAATCAAAGAAAAAGCAGAAAAAGCGTTTTTTGAGCTCGCGTGAAGATATTGTGGTTTAACCAAACAATATTGTGCCAATGAAAATGCAAAAATTCACGAAAAAAAGAGAGATAGCGGGGGAGGGGTGGAGGCGGTGCTGTTGAACATTATTGTTGGGAAATGGAAGCTGGTTAAAGAATTACGGGATTTTGGAGGCGGCGGAGTGTCAGGTGTGATGGGATTGGCAAAATTTATGCTGCTAGAATTGGACGGGAGATGTGATATCAAGAAGATATTTTGTGGGGTAGAGGAGTACAAAAGCAATAGATCCCATCATTTAAAACTTCATTCTTTAAATATTCTATTCTTTGCATAACGGAACAGCACCTCGTCATCATGTCGATCCGGTCGATGCAAAATACACAAATATGATGATGACAAAATGCTGCTTCGTTTCCGCGATGAATAGTATAGGCAAGTCTAACCTTCATTCTTCGATCTTTCGTCTCAATATAAGTACTTTCATTTTTTTATTTCATAATGCGTATTATTTGATTCATGCTGAGGTAATGCTCTGTCTTATGTGCAAACTATGGAGCGCAAAAAGGTTGTGATGATGGTTTATCTTTGCAAGATAACTTTAATAATCAAAATATTATGATTAGCTATTTCTTTGCAAAAATGTGTACCACGGTACTGATTAGCTCATTTTCTTTCATTTGCGTGCATTGGCTTATGTTTTTGACGATCTGAAAGTTTCCTATTTGCATCACCATCTTTCTGGGGTCAGTTTCTGACTTGGCAGGCATAGATTTATCCTTTTTAGTCTTCTAAACACAATATCTTTCAGAAAAATTAAAGCATGTATTTATTCATCTTTTCATTACTTCCCCTCTCATGTTCCATCGCTTCATGAAATACAAATGAGTAAGAAACTTTAGCTTTAAAAGTCATCATGAGTCAGGAAAAGCGATGTGTAATGGAAATGGAGTGGTAGAGGTTGTTACTCATTATTTGTAATGATGCCTTACCAAGTTGAAGTATGATACAACAGGATATTGAATGATTTTATACACTGCTCTTTGCAAAAAAATGTTTTGGAATTAAATCGATTTAATAGTTGTCTGAAAAACAACAGTTACAAATTTCTGATCAGCACTCTGGTATAAAATATAATTGGAATTTATACTCTTCATAAAAACCTAAATCACAATAGTTTATCTGATCATTAAAAGTTTTTTTCTTTAAGTTGAGAATGAAAAGAATCCAAAACAAGATGAAAACAAAACAAACAATGCAAAAATAGTTCCAAGCTGCAGTTTCATGTCAGAAAAAGTAGGCAAGATTGTCGATTTGATTTGTTGAATACATTTTTGCAATGACATGGAGATAATATTGATGATTTGATAAATCTATACATTTTTGCATATTTAGGCTCCTTAATTAGCAACTACAATTTAATGCCAAATACAGGATTTATTTGGCAATAATAATGTCTAACAAAACAAAATTTTTGCATATCAGCAGAGCAATAAATCTTTTAGAGCAATAAAAGTTTAGAGCCCATCCTCTTCCTAACCTTCAACACTTTTTTCGCAAAACGCCTGTCCAAGTTTTAAAAGACATGATTGCTAAGCTTATTTCAAAATATAATTTTGGTCGATGATATCATTTGGTATTTTTTAATTTTTTACTGCGGCTGTTTTCGAAATTTCATATTTACCGGAAGTGTCAATAACTCAACAACTTTAGTAACAGCACAAGTGTCTCAACCTATAATAAAACACCTTCAATTGCATACTAAACACTGTGTACGACTATAAGTATATTCTGACGTTCATTACAAATTAAAAAAATAAAATACTCTTATTATTCTGAACTTATTGCTGCTAAATGTAAAATGCTGCAAGCTAATGCTTCTGAAAAACCTGTTACAGAAAATGTGATATATTCAATATTTTTAGATGTGATTAAACTCAATTATCTGCGTTTTCATGACATCACAAAGGAATGTGAAGACTTGTAAGAAAAAGTTCACGAATCTTTATTTTTGAGATATTGCAGCCTGTAAACAAAAACGTTAATAAAGCGTTACAACACTATTGATGACGTGACATCATGAACATACAACTGCCCAGTGAAATTGACTACACGTAAGTTTGTTAAGACGATGCAATAGTAAAATGTCTTGAATCAGATAAACTATAACGGCAGTTGCTCAAGAGAATTTTATCAATACAATTCTGAGAAACAATAATATCAGCTATCCTCATCACTAGGAAGAAATAAGACTTTTTCATCCATACATAGTAATTCATTCAACGATTTTCATTTACAATTTTCTTATAATATTTGGGCAAAGTTTACTTTTGCATCTCAAGATCCAAATTATTCAATACGTAACAACACAAGAAAGCTAAATTTGAAGTCCTGGCAACTGAAAAACAACAAATGATGACAAGTAAGATATTAGTTCATAACTCATTATAGGCGTACTATAGAATGCAAATGAGCAATTCACTTATTTTGGTTTTTAATTTTACCATTACGAAGGTAATGAACGAACAAAGTTTACTGTGCGACTGTGTAGAAGCAACCAAATAATTTAAGGCCATGTTTACCACAGGTGTATAAAAAAGCCCAATTAGCAAAATTGAACAGAAGATGTAATTTGAAAATAACACAATCGTATCATTTTTAGGAAGCATGCTTGGTATTTAGTAATTACAATTCAAACTTACGACTTCACAATATGAAGCTGTCAGCTTAAATAGAAGAATACAAATATTTAAGAAATATAATTTAAAGTATTAAATGATTTAACTTTTGTTGTCTTAATCTTAATTTTTTTTCTGTTGTCGTTTCGGATATTTTAAAATCAGATAAACTGTACAAGTTTTTCATTTTAGGACATTTTTTATTTTTTAATGCTAATTTTCTGAAAATTTACATTTCAAAATTTAAAGTATTTCAAAATTTAAATTATTTCAAAATTCCATAACACAGCCAGTATAGTTATTAATGAAAATTTATAATTTTGAGTGAAATATATGCGTGCAAAATCTTAAAGGCCGAACTAACTATTGGAAACGGAAATTAATCTTGAATAAATCTGAAAATGCTAGGCAAAAATTTACATTTTTGCAAAAAGTAGTGATAGGGGTTTAAGCAATAGACCAAATAATCTAAAAAATTATTCTTTTTATTGTGTTCATGTGCACATTTTTTATTGGTTGTTCGTGGTCACACCACTTTTTTGTAAGAGCAAGCGTCGGTCGAATGAGCCCACCTTATCTGCCGATCGCTTTTCCTTTTTCACTATTCGCTGTGTAGACTCTGAAAGAGTATCATCGTTTCCAATTTTGTTAAAATTGTTTCTTTTTAGCCCCAGAGTTAGTGTACCTGGGCACGACGCCTACTAAAGTAAAAGACATTGTAAGTTAAAGCAATTGGTCTTCAGTAGAGCCTAATATTTGTGAATTTTGCTATTTTTAAAACTAAATTCTATTTGGAAAACTCTTGTATATTTGTCTATATTCTTCTCTGTGTGTTTTGTGTGATAAAAACCTAAAAATCACAAGTTGTTTTACCGTCAAGTTATTTCCACTGTTTCCCAGGGGCATTTTTCTCAAGCTATTTTTTCGGTGCAAGCTATTTTTTCGGTGCAAGTTATTTCCACTGTTTCCCAGGGGCATTTTTCTCAAGCTATTTTTTAGTGCAATTATTTACACTGTTTGCCAGCGGACGAATCGTATTTCCTCATCATCTTCAATTCTTGTAGACAGTCATTATTCATCATTTGACATTTTGAAATCATTAACTGTCATTTAATCCTCATTTTTACATAAAATTTACTCTCGATCAGTTACCACTATTCTGCGATACGAATTATTGGGCTTTTGATTTTGTTTACGTTGCGTGGCCTTAGAGAAAGTAAATAATTTTCCTCTGAGCCTTAACAATAACAACAAGACTCAATAAATAAAATATAATTCGGTTACACATTTCAAACTTAAAATTTAAAAACTATTGCATTCGTTATGCAACAAATTCAGTAAGATGTAACCCGGTATTCATCCATTTCCATTTATTTCCAATGAACTCTTCACTTTCTTTCAGCTTTTCAGACAAAATAACTTTTGTGTCGCTTAATGAATAAAAGTTTTGTACTTATTTTTTGTTACTTCATCACCACTGCAAGAAATGCTAAGAAAACTAACTAGCAACAATACAAATGAAAAAAAGCTTTTAAGCACAGCGCAGCTTAACAGCGAATTAGTACTCAAATATCATGAACAAGTGCCAGTGCTTTATCATATATATAATGTGCAATTTTGCTTGCATCTACTTTTTTAAATGAGACCTTATATTTATGAACTTTCGTTGATAATTTCTGCTTGAACTCATTTACAAGCTCCTTTACAATCCAAAAACAAAATTTTTCATTTTTGCGACAATGTTATCATAATTCATGAAAAAAATTAAACAGTGAAATTTTCTTTAAAGTTTTTTGGTTTTTTTTATACTAAATATTTTTTCAAGCTTGATTGGCAGCTAAAATGATAAAAAAAAATAATGAGGAGCTCATTTTACTCCATTTGTCAAGAAATTCGTTTTAGATTTGTCGAGTTTTTCAGTTAAATAGAAATATATAGTATTTTATTTGTGACCAAAGTAACCGCGCACCAAACATATTGAACAAATTTGTTGGCTTCCATTCACAACTCATTAGTGTTTACAATTATATTACTTTCATTTATAGTTTCGGTTATAGTCATAAAGCAAGTACGGAGTCAGCCTTGAATTATTAATATCATGTCATCTAATCATTTGTTTTTTACATGCCAATTCCGGTCACGTTTTTAAACCGCTTAAAGTTTATAACCATAATCATTTGGACATACGCTAAATATTTAGTTACGTTAGCCGGCTACTCGTGCAAATGATGAAAATAAAAAGCTATGTCGGAGAATGCACAAATAAAAAGCAATGATTGAAACTGAAACGAAAGCGACAGATTATCAATTGTATTTTGCAATTCAATGTTTTTATTGTCAATTTGATTAATGTAAATTACTGAAATGAGTACTAAGACGATAGTTTTTAAACTTTCTCGCTTTGGTCGCAATTATGAACTGTTTTCCATGTTTTACATCGTATTTAGTAATACAAGTAATATAAATTATGCAAATTCAAAAAATTGTGAAAGACTGACTGAATAACTATATGATAAAATATACGCTTTCACTATCTTAAGGCAATAAATAGATAAGAAAGCCTTCTGATGACTTTTTATGCATATCACGTAAATAAAAGGTCTAGATAAGAAAACTTAATTAGAATTTCTTTTTCGAGAAAAAATTGTTTTTATCGCCTTTATGCAAATTAGTAGATAAGAATAAGAGATAAAAGCTGCGCACTTCATCTAAACTGATAACTTCTCAAGACTGTACTTTAATACAACAGTTATACGAAAGAAACATTTCTCCAGTTTTCACACGGATAACCTACAAACAAATAGTTTTTTGAAGACGTTCCTCCAAGAAGACGTCCATAACACTTTATAAAAATACAATACAGACGAAAGATACAAAAATTAGCACAATGACTGTGCATGAAGCTAAAACGTTTGCCTAAAAACTTTGCCTCTAAAAGTATCACTTTATGCGTGTGACCGTTTCGAAGAGCACTGAAACAATACAAACCTCTCAATAATGGTATTATTTTATTTAATATTATTAAAGATACATTACAATTTTGTTTACAGTATAATTCAAATTTTGTACACAATCGTATTCTTATTTTTACCAATTTCGATCAACAAAATTTTGTGTAATAGAAACAGTTAAGAGGTTTAAATTTAGAGCATTTCCTCATCATACTGTTTATAAGCTTCATCCTTTGAGTATTCATGCATTTCCATGTGAACAATCATAATATCCTTTTAACTAAATCCCTTCTGACGAATTGGACAAACAAAAGGTCTCTCCCCAGTATGTGTCCTCAAATGACTCTTGAAATGATTCAGTCTTCAAAATTTCATTTTATAGTATTCACATTCTAGTCTTTTTTCTTCGTGGGTGTCCTAATGTTTCCTTAAACTCGTCCGATTTCCAAATAACTTCCCACAAATGTCACAAATCTTCTCCGTTTTCTCTTAATGCACAATGGAATGAATCTTTAATTGTTCCATTCTTGGAAACTGTTGTCCACATACGTAAAAAAATGTGAACAGATCTTCCCTAGTGTGCGTCCTGAGATGAAAATTTAATTGGGTTCGGTTACAATAAGATTTGACACAAATTGGACACGGATATCTGATCTTGTCATGCTTTTCGTCAATGTGTTGTTGCAATAGAGATTTATATTTGAAAGATTTTAACTGGTTGCACTTAAATTGTTTGGCAACATCATCACCGTGCATGTTGTCAATATGCTCTTGTAAGTTTGCTTTTGTTTTGTAGATTTTTCCATTGGAGCACTGGTCACACTTCAAACCACCAGCGTCGTCAACTCGGCATTCTCTCACGTGCTTTCTAAATGTTGCTGGCTGGAGTAAAGTCTTTTGCAGAGTTCACATTCGAACATTTGTTTAAGTTCTAAATGAGCTTTTTGGGAGTGGTAGTTAAGCTTTTTAGGGTTGGCGCCACAAAATGAAAACATTCCGGACAATTTAACATTTTGCTGTTGGAATGCTTCTGCATATGACTGAGAAGATTATCCAAAGTTGTTCATGCCATTGAACACAATTTGCATTGATGTATTGGGGTGTCCTCTTTGTGACTTTTTAAATGTACGATAAAGTCCTCCTGGATTTTGTGGCTTGTATCTTGGCAAATGTCACATTTCAAAACGATATTTCTCAAGTCATGTTCGCAGACTTTGTGAAGATTCAAATTCAATTCGATGAAGAACTTCTTCTCACATTTGTCACTAGAATGGACGGGATTGGGAACATTTTCTAATGTAATTTCATAGGAGGGAGTATGTTTCATGAAGTTTCTGAGGTTACGGCCTATCATTTGATTGCAGATTGGGCAGAAACGACCTAGGATTTGTTTCTCGCCGTCGGATTTGTAAATTGTGGTGATGTCCAATGATTTTGAGCTGGGAAGGGCATGAGACTTACGGTAGGAGTAGTACTGAGAGTATAATTGGAATATGGCAGGGCAATAAAAGATTTAAATTCTCGACCTTGAACGTTTGTGGATTTCCGTTTCTTTTTAGAAGGTGACCTTAGTCCAGAGGTCTTGGGCTTTCTCCCTATTTTCCTTATGGTTTCCAGAGGAGGAACACTGAAGTAAATTACCATGAAATCGTTGTTTTATTTGTGATTCATTACAAAATCTATTATTTAAAACATATAATATTTGATATGGGCATAGTTTATAGTTTATGAACTCACAACTTTTGTTTGATTTCACAATCAATATCACCTACTTTAATTTGTGATCCTGATGATACCTGAGCGACTGGGTCCGGATGGATTTCATAGATGTCTCCAGCACTATCATTTCCTGGTGTAGCATCTTTATTTAGGAGATAATCTGAGAAGTCATCAAAGTCGACTACTTCGTGATCTATCTCCAGTTTTACATCAGCTTTCAAGGCTTTATCGTCATCATCATCATTTTTTAGCTTATCTTCGTCTGCTTGAACGAAATCAGTTCGTTTCTTTCTGGAAGACTGTCTTCTCTTCGGCTTTGATGCGATTCTAGTTGCTGCCAAGCTTTTGGCGTCTCCAGCATGGTTTCCAGGTGTAGCGTCTGCCAGCCATTTACTTCTGTAGCTGAAATAATAAAATGAAAGAACAATTGTTAATCTCATCTGTTTTGATACCTGAACCACTTAAATAGTCAAACTTATGTTAATTGCTTTAATTATTACAGTTTACAGCCAATAGCATATATATGAATTTTTACCATTGTTTCTGCTGTCACAGTCTGCATTCTCTTTGACAAGCTTTTGGAACGCCACAATAAACTCCAATCTCGAAGGCCTCTTCCTCTTGTTTTCTCCCTTTTTATCCAACCGGGTTTTTTAATGATTAAATTCTAAATCGATCTTGTCCCATCCTCAATTTTCTTCTTAATTAATTCAAGTTCCTGATGAAGTTTATTTAACTTTTCAATAGACTCAGAGCAATTAAGACACAATAACTTTTTACAACTTTCACCTTCACCACCAGTAAATTTATTGAGAGTTTTTAACCCTGTGACAAAAGAAGTTCATCTGGGACAACAACTTGAAGAATGTCGTACAATTTCTTAAAACATGGAGGAGGCGGAGGTGTACTATCCCCAGTGTTGTGCAGCGTTCAGAGCGCCGATCAGATCGAGATCGGCGTTCACGAATTTTACCTTTTTTATTGATCGTGATCGCGATTTAGATCGCCAGATATTTAACGGAATTGATCGGATCGTGATTTTAATCGACAATTTTGATTTATAACTTTTTTGATCGTGATCGAGATCGCAAATATTAATATTATTATATCTCTTTTTATTTGTCTCATTCTTTAAGTGATTTCATTTAATGGTAGCCTGTTATAAACAGGGCCTATGAACAATACTTCATGTTTTTAAATATGATATATTATACATATGTCATTCTTTCTCAATAAATACGTAATAAAAGTATTTCAGCTATTTCTTTCCTTTACAAATCCGATTTAAATCCTAACCAATTAAAAATGATTTAGGCCTTAGCAAATTCTTGTAATGTTTACAAAATAATTGGGCTAAAACAGTACATTTATGATTATTTTTGACAAAATTTAGCTGAAATGAATAGAAATTTCTAGTTTAAATGCCTAATTTGCGCTAAAAAGCTTAAAATCAAACCACTATATGTAAACATTTCATAAAGTTGGAAAACTAAAAAGATTGTGAACGCGACCATGATCGGAAGTTTAAACTGTGTTTGATCCAGATCGGAATCGCGATTGCTAATATTTGGGTTCTTATGATCGGGAACGGGATCGTGATCGAAATTCTTTTATAAAACTCTAAATGATCGAGATCGTGATCGCAAAGTGAGCGATCTTCACAACACTGACTATCCCTTCCAAATCCACTCTCCCTTTCCACATCTGAGGACATAGTGTCCGGAATTATCATCTTCACATAAAACAAACAGAGGTCTCCAGATTCCGCCATAATTTTACAGCAAATTAGTAAAAACTCACAATTAGTTGCTAGTTAACTGTCAACTGTTAATACAAACAACAAAGTTAAAAGTCGGAAATCAACGGATGGTGGAGTTAGAATTTTATCGCTCTTTAGATATAAGTTGTACTATAAACCTAACAATAATACACAGTTCAACTTGAGACATCCCCATACTCTTGATTTTTTAAATTAAATTAAAATAAAATGAAAAGGATTTTAATTGGCAAGTTGTGAGTAATGATTATTATAATAACTTTAATTAAGAATTTTATTGAGATGAGATTATGATCAATCATAAATCGGAAGATAAAGAGAAAAATAAATGAAGGAAGAATTCTTTTTGTTGAAATTTGTGAAGCAAAAAATGTCAAAAGTGAAGTTTCTCGTCCCTCAAAAGAGTACGGGAACGTACATACAACACGTTATGAATCACAAAAAATAGGTTATGCTTCTAGCCCTCCAAGTTCGACTGAAAAATGCTTAGACTGTGTAAAAACGAGGTTAATGTAAGTTAAAGGAAACAAATAAACTTATTTTATTGCCATCTACTTCTAAACTTTGATACATTTGGTATGAATGCTCCCTATGTGGTTGGTGGACGGAGAAGGGAGGCAGACAAGTGCATCAAAACAACAACAGAAACAGCTGAGAGCTGAATGTAAAAAGTGTAAATTGGATTAAGTGAGACGGAGACGCCTGTTGTGACTGATGTGCCGTCATTATACTTTTTTCGATAAAAGTTTTACTTTACTTGGCATTTATGGCGACTTTTTAAACAGAATACTGATCAACAAAAGCGCTTTAAGACTGGACTAGATTTGATTACATTACTAATAATTTTTTCAAATATTTTGTTTATGCATGCAATATTTCTTGACTAGTTGCACAATGTAGTATTTAATTTATATACCCGGAATAATCCGGATCAATAACATCCTAATGGAGTTTGAGCTTTATATATGGTATTTTTGAATAACGGTGTTGCATTAGCTTTGTATGACAAGCTAAATCGTTGCTAGAACGCTAACTAATCGATAACATGCAAGAGGTTTTTGTTTCAAAAAATGCATTGATGAATGAAAAGCAGATAAGCAACAAAAATCAGGGATGCAACTACGTCCATGAACACACAAAATATTTTGTACTTGTTTATTTAATTCTTAGAGCAACATTTTCATTTATTACAATGTTTCTATCAGTACTTGAATTATGGATGTGCTGACACAACCAACACATTATGGCTTTAACAATTACAGAAAGTAGAAATTTTTTTTATAGAATTATATCGATTGATAATAAAGTTCAGAGCAACATTTGAACTACTTATTTATATAACAGCGTATGCAATTAATCACTTCATCAACTTTCCAAGTCATTCTTATTTAATTATATTGTTTCAGTCATCGTTTTGTCAACTTATTTAAATACATATGTATTAAACCAATGCAAACGGTTTCAAAATAATAGACAAGTAAAACTACATTAAGTTTAAACAGTTAAGTTTATGGTACATCGTGAAGAATAAAGAAACGAAAAGATATAACTAAGATAACAACATTATTATTTATGCAAAGAATAAAATTGGTTACACAATTGTGCAGCGCAAGATCATAATAGATATTAAAGTCATACTATCATTTTAAATAAGCTTAAGCTAAATGCCTGACTAAACCCATAACGTTTACATCTACTATAAAATCAAAACGTTAAAGCAAAATCTATACTGTGAAAACATGAACACACTTACATCAACAAACAAGATAGGTAAGTATAAGATAAAACAGACATAAACAATATCTTTACCCAAGTTCCAAATACTAACACACAACTTTTAATTGTGCCCAGATGAGGACTGCGTTTTTTTCATGCTTGTCCTTAGAGCTTCGCTTGTTGGGGTCCTTTTGACGCTTATGGCGATGGTGGCCATCTTTGTCCCCACCTACGTCCGGCGTTTTTTGACCCCCCGACGATCCCTTCCGCTTTTTGTTGTTGTCCTTGTCATGTGTTTTGGACTTACGCCTTGGAGACTTGTCGTCGCCAGATGCCATAGCGTCACCTTGTTGGCCTTGTTTGGACCGTGCTTTTGTAGATGAAGATAATTTTGAAACTGAATTGCTTGCTATGGCAGGTGTTTGATCAATGGATACTGGAGGCAATTAGTTGACGTGCATTAGCTCATCATAGATTGAGAGAGCGGGGGATGGTAGAGTTCCAGATCCGAAAGCCAAGTCCTCTCTGGGTGCACCGGCCGCAACATATGACGATAATGCAGCTTGAGTTGAAGTGTTCTCCAGCGGCGTATCCGTGCGCTTATACAACTCGTGCAAAACAAAAAAGGAAAATGTTTCTGGTTATTTGTTGATCTCAGTGCAGCGTTTGATTCAGTTATACATATTTTATGGGAAAAGCTTTTTGAGCAAGGGGTTAGCTCAAAATTTGTAAGTGTAGTTCAGCAATTATATAAAAATGCAAATGCTAGTGTTAGGGTTAACGAGGAAGTGACAAGCGAATTTAAAATTGAACAATCAGTGCTATACGGAGAAAGTCTCAGCCCGAAGCTCTTCACACTTTTTCTGGAAGGCGTCGTGGAACACATAAAAACCAGTAATGCGTCTGGAATAAGAATAGGGACGCATGATGTGGACTAACTCTTGTTTGCAGACGCCAAACCAGTGGTGGCGTTAAGTGCCAGTGTTTTACAAAAGGAAATTTCCGCGTTAAAAGATTATTTTAAAAAAAAAGTCTGAATGTCAATGTCATATGTCATAAACTTCCAAAGTGCAAATTCAAATGGGGTGAGGAGGAAATCGAAATAGTGGGACATTACACATACCTTGGTATTCCCTTTCATTATAGCGGGAAATTTTTTCTCGCATGCACTACATTTCTAAATAAAGCAAAACAAGCAGAAGGAGCACTACTTAGTCTATTAGTGAAGGCTCGAATACATAATTTTGAAATTCAAGAAAAGCTGTTATGTAGGTCGGTGCTGCTTTATGGAGTAGTGATATGGGGAGTTGAGTGCATAGAAAAAGTAATTACTTTCCAAAATAAATTTCTCCGAAAGTTGTACTTTCAAACGAAACCTCAAGATACAAACTCATGCTGGAAACTAACGCACAACCAATTGAAAACAGTGTGTTGAACTTAGTTCTTAGATTCCTTCGTAAGATCAGCAATAAAAATGAAGACTCCCTCCTTAAATGCTGCTACAATAGACTGCTTGTAACTGAGGAAACTTATCATAATAACAATTGGGTGAAAAAAGTGAAAATGTTTCTTAGCCAGCTCATATCAGTCGACTTTACTGGTAATATCAACAAACTGAAAAATGTAAACAGTGTAAGAAATGCCGTTAAAAACATACTACATTATTTAGAAATGAAATAACCGAATACATGAGTGTGACTTACGGCTCATACAAAACAGTGAAAAATTTTGTGAGGACAGAACCGTACCTAAACAGCAGGTTGCGCTTTACAGACCAAAGACTGATTTTTCAATTTCGAGCGGACAATAACAATATATTTTATAAAAAACCATGCAATTTATTGGGAAGTAGGTTAAATGGACATAAAAAATGTAAATTGTGCGGTACAGGCATTGAAATTGTTCATCATATATTTTGCAAATGTCCACATTATAAAAATACTAGAAGATGGCTAGAAATGGAAACTGGCATATAATTTGAGGACAAAAACAAGGAAACATTTTTCTGTGATACTTTACGGTGCACAAAAAAAAGCGATTATCTAGAAAAAATTTGTAAATATTAGAAAATTGTAATGAAAAACGCGTGATTTTATCCTAACATACTAATATAACGAATAATTATTGTCAGTTTTATGTGTTCACTATACTCAAGATTTGTAACTTTAATATTTTTTTAATTTATTATTAGAAAATTAATTGTACTAAAAACTCTGAAGGACTGTGTACGATGGCAAATGGTCCGTTAAATAAATTCTATTCTATTCTATACTCATCTTTTCATCATACGTCTCAGCATTGAGTTTTCCCAAATGGTGCATGACTACCACATCGGCGCATTGCTTTGCTATGGGAATGAAGTTTCGAGCTTTTTTTATGTCTTCAGCGATTTTTCAAAATGCTGTTGCAGCATAATCCAGAACTTTTTTCCGTTTATCGGCCAGCACGTATTGTTCATCTGCTTTGTCGTACTCCGCTTGGTAGTGCCTCACCTGTTTCTTTTCGTCAAGAAAGTATTTTGTAAACTTTTTCATGTTGGTCTTTCCATCATCAATTTTGACTGCAGCTCCTTCTTTTTCATTGCCCAGTACTTGCTGCATAGTCCTTCTCCAGAATTACCTGGTCCTGGATCTTGTCCGTCTTCCCCATCAACCGCTGCGACATAACCTTTAATTGCAACGTATGAAAAAAATTGAAAAAAGAATTAAAAATTAAGAACTTCATGTATCAAAATGCGTACAAATTTAGGTCACCTTTTTGAGCAAAAAAAAGCGTTACTTTTGAAAGACTAAATCTGTTTATTTCACGCTCAAAACGCTTACCTTCGACAAGATTTATTGGTATGTCAGGGGTGATGGCGTGCGGGTAAAAATTCTTTGCCAATTCCACAGGTAACGTTGGGAGTTGATTCCAAACCTCGGGGTTTTCTGCAAAGACTGGCTCGACCGTTGATTTCCAATCAAATAGAATTCGGACGTCTGGCTTTCCCGGAAGGCACGCTCTATAAAAGAGATGACAACAAAGTTTAGAGATTTGAATTTGCATATAATCCAATTTAGAAACGATCTAGATAAAAACCATACGCAGTAGACAATAGAAAAACGCCTTCGTGATGTCGGAAATGTTTCCAGTTTTTATTGGCCGGCCCAACATTTTGATAACTGTACCATAAAGTTTAAAAACATTTGCTCTTTTTCCCTTTGCTGTCTGTACTTTGACGAACTTCTCAAAACTGGGATGCTTCTCATACTCTTTCAAACCTCCCGGAAACAATTGCGCCGCCACCTAAATATAGACAAACACAATATGCAATGGTTAAAAGACCGCACACTAAATTCGCAAATTGTTAAAGTAGATATAGTCAAATATTTCTTGCAACGTACGTCAAATTTATGCGCAGCTAACCGTTTCAACGGGTCAGCACCGCCTTTCATAAAAATTTTGACCCAGTGTTGACGTTCAACCTTAGAAAGCCATTTTATACTGAGTGGAAACGGAAACGCAAGCCTAATCGTGAGACCGAGCTTGCTGCGTTGTCGTCCTGAGTCGGTTTGTTAGGTGGTGCCAACGGGGTACTTTGGTTCACGGCTTCTTTTCTTGGTCACTGATGAAACGGAGGGACCAGGATTTGAAAGTTTTTCAACTGGAGAGGCAGTTTGTCTTAAAACAGTTTCCGGCAGAGTCCCTTTGGCTTTTTTTGGCTCCGAACAAACAGCGGTGTCGAGGTTTAGGCACTACAGTTAATTATTGTGAAGGTTGTCCTTGGTTTTTTATGATTGATGATGATGATGGTCGATGGTTAGTCTCAGATTACAACACTGAGAAGTATGCCTGTCTGGCCTCACAGTCACTGGCAAATATGCCCACAAATAATGCCCAAATTAGGCAAAAATAGTAAAATAAATATGCTTATAAACATGTTAAAGTTAATAACAACACAAAACTTTAATTTTATTTACTATTAAAAAAAAGATTCACAATTAAAATTGTTTCCTCAACAAAATCTACTTCTTGCGTTCGCTTCGGAATGAACGGGATGAATGGATGATGAATGACGAATTGCTAGCTGCTGAACATCAAACGCACTCAAAATCCCAAGAAAATAGATCAACTGACAAATGATATGAAAATACACAGGCTGCAAAGCCCAGCACGCCGCCCACTACTACATTATACCCTACTATCTCGCTTTCCCCCCACTCGCTTAATGACAAGCGGTTTATTTTGGCCTATAGCTACTTTGGGCCTCTTTGACACTGTTTAGAATTCCAAATTGTTGTTTTAATGTGCACAAAATTAAAATGTTTACATGCCAAAAACAATGAGATTTAAATTTGGAAAATTTACATTTACGTTGAGAAGTTTGACATTTAGTTTGTTCCACAACAGTAAAAAGTCCATCTTCAAACCGGTGTATTTATGAACCTGAGGGCTTTGTAATTTGAAGAAAACAAAAAAATATTAAAATAAAGTCTAACAAAGTAACTTTTAGTACTTCAATCAGTCATATGTTTTAAGTACGTACTACTTTTCGATAAGGGCTGGACATTTGCCACCAGGCGTGAGTCAGCAGCGAAATTCGCTGATTTACCATTTTCGACTTTGGCACGACTTGACTTATTTCGCTTGCCATTTCGGGAAGTTGGTTCTACGTGGACAACAAAATCAGAGACAGCTACCCCAGTTACATGGTCCTTCTATTTACGTGGAGTAGTTACTTTACGGGCAGCAGGGGCTGGTTCTTCGGCTGTATGGGGAGAAGACGGAGTCTTGGTCTGAACTGGTGCCGGTTGTGTTTCAGGTGACGACCCCTTTGAGCGGACATCGTTGTTTACTGACGAACCACGAGATGACTTATCAGGACTGAGCGACTTTCAATTCCTGCTGGATACCGACCCCGATTTTGATGATCCCGAATTAGAGTCTTTGCTGCTTGGGCTGCCACTTCTGGATTTGGACCGGGATTTTGACCGACTACGTGACCGGCTCTTGCGCCCAACTCCAGAAACCACTTTGCTTTCTATAAAAAACAAAAACAAGAAAATGAATCAATTTAAGTCACAAAAGTTTTGTTCCATCAGTATTCCGTTTTTTAAAAAATGTTTAAAAACCAGACTAAAAAATTTAATTTGGAAGACTAATTTGAAACGACATGAATCGGCATATGTTTCAATCTTTAAATTTAAACTTTCAAAACAAACCAATAACATCAAAATTCCAACGCTTTAACAATTAGCAAATTTTTAAAAGTTATAAAACTTTTCTTTTAGATTAAACAAGTCTACACAGTCGGTCAAAAACGGAGTTCTAACATGTGTTTCTATTTATGAATTCGAAACAACCAATTTTGAATCTATTAGAGACAATTAATTCTCTTTGATAAAAGTACGACCTTCTTAATATTATTTTTGGAGTCAATTTTTTGAAACTAATTTGAAAATTTTTTAAAAAATATTTGCGATAAAACAGTATTCTAACTTTAAGACTAACAAATTAATAAACGTAAACAATGCGCAAAAACAATATAGTTATGTACCCTCTTCTTCTTCTTTCTTTTTTGCATCATCTGTGCCTTCCGGCTCCTTTCCCTGACCATTGCCGCTAACGTTGTCATCTTTCTCATCGTCGTCATCGTCGTCGTTGTCATTATCTATTTTCTTGTCGACGACTTTTTCTTCAACGTCGCCATAATCGTCATCATCGTCACCATCTCCGTCACCCTTGTCGACGACTTCTTCTTTATCATCATTGTCATCATTGTCATCATTGTCATCATTGTCTTCATTGTCACCATCTCCGTCATTCTGGTCCACGTTTTCATCATCGTCGTAGTCTTCATCTTCTACGTCTTGGTCGTCTTCTGCATCCACGTCATCCTCGTCCCGAAAAATTTGTTCGGCATTGGCAGCATCTTAAAGCTTCTGTCTCTCTCTTTCAGCAACCCACTGGAGATATTTTGCCCTCTCCTTTTCAGTCGGAAATAGTCTACCATCTTAAACAAATCGGCAAATCATTCTTAGCAACATGAGCCTCGTCAATAATAATCTATAAAAAATGAAGCCAAAATAGTATTTTTGAACGTACAATTTTAGTTTATCAAGACTCAAGTCTAGGACTCGATATTTAAGTTCAGTCGGAGAAACACACGACCGACCGCTTCCGTCACAAAATGGCACCGAGTGGTCCACTCCATATCGCACTAAAAGAACAATTAAAACACACTTTATAAATAGTAGGACTAACATTTACAAGTTTGTATTCTTCCAGGTATTTTACAAAACTACACTAATTGTTTTTCCAAATACCTATACACACTTTCTTTGAATCAATTTTAAACTTACCATATTTCGATTTATAATTTGAATAAACTTCACAGTCCTTTGATAAAGAATCTTCCTCTGCGTTGCTAACGATAGCTTCCTCTTCATCGTCGTTGTCAAACCATTTTGGTAATTCCATAACCTCCATTTTACTTGCTTATACAACAAATAAAGCAAACAAATTAAACTTTTACAAATTTCACAAGTTTGAACACAGTTTCACACTTAAATTCGAATGCAGCTAAGAGACAAATTCTCACAATAAAAATAGAAAATCCACAGAAAGCAAAACTTAATAAATCCGGACAAATTAAATGTTGTAATGCCCTCTCGATGAAGGTCTAGGGAAGAAATCTTGCTTGCACTCAACATATATAAGTCTGTTTTTATTGTACAAGATTATAAGCATATGAGACGCGAACCATTTCAAAACTCGTAAAGTCACCAAGCATGACCACTTATGTATGCTAATGTTGACATTGCAAGCAAATACAATCCTGTTTATGTTATTTTTGATGTCAATATATTGATGTAACAAGCTGCATACTTTTTATATCATATGTGTGCAAACAGTAAAAGCGTATCAATCCTCCATACTTATCCATGGTATTCCAACTTTTCAATCTACAGATAAGAGCAACATACCTCTTATTATGCTTTTACATGAAAAATGGCCGCTGAGAGCACGAGGTGAAAAGAAACAAGCAAGCAAGGTTTAATATAACACGTGCATACGTCGAAACCCTAATCCATTAGACTTATTTGAAATTACTCTAACCAGCCACCTAACTAAAACCAACCAGTCTACCCTTCCTCCCCTCCATCTTTATATAATTGTACATTACAGCTCTATTTGTCCATACAATTAGCAAAATAGGTATACACAGACACCAACGTGAATAGTATATGAACGCCCTCTAGTAAATCTATTATTTCAGACAAATGTCATATGCACGCTTGATTCCAGTCAACAGTTTATAACTCAAATGATGAATTAACAAATTAAAATCTTGGCTTAAAAACCTAATTAAAATTTTAAAATTTGAAGCTTTAGAGTCTGTTTCCTCATGGGCCACACTGCTCTTGATGTTTTATTTTTCGGCCATTGAAAAAATTGTTTGAGCTAAAAAACGAATTTTTAGCATAACTGGTAATGTCAGTGTAGTGTTTTTGTGCCAATTTATTATAAAAATTGACTGTAAAATGAGGTGAACCTGTACACGTAGGTTGTTTGCCTTTTAATTCTACAATTAACTATTTATTCAGTGAAGTAAGGATAATTAACAGAGTTTAATTATTAAGTGATATTATCTGAGCATGTGCTCAGA
>JAQFYG010001180.1:0-20656 GCA_034694325.1 Entomobrya corticalis
TTTTTTCACCCGTTTAAACCCATATACCCATTAAAACCCATTTTACCCGTTAAAACCCGAACCCACGGGTTTTAATGCAGAAACCCGCGGGTCTAGCCATGCCTGATTGAAACAAAAAATAATAAATCCTACTTTGTATATGTTGTATTTATCAGCCAACATGAATCCG
Source organism: Entomobrya corticalis (assembly GCA_034694325.1). Lineage (NCBI taxonomy): Eukaryota > Metazoa > Arthropoda > Collembola > Entomobryomorpha > Entomobryidae > Entomobrya > Entomobrya corticalis. The sequence goes on from JAQFYG010001180.1 coordinate 170, forward strand.
TTGGAATACTATTATAATAAAATTGGAATAAAAATACACAAAATTCAACACACCAATAAAACAGTGTGGTAAACTTTGTGTCCTTATAAAATAAACTGGAGATATAATAAAGTTGTGATTTTGATTTCGGCGATAATGAGTACTTACTTACAAGCGAAAAACTGCAACATTCTAAATAGTTTGTTATGTGCAATTAACCTTTTTCGTTCATTGTTTGCATTGAAATGGGAATAAAAACATCCAGTCTAGTTGTTGTGCTTACAACCGAAAAAATCTAATGATAAGTAATACCCAAGATATGCAAGATATACCCAAAATTCACCAAAATCGGATAGATCGTACTGAAAGATAGCTAATTTCGTACAATCAAGAATAGGCAATTACTAACTCAGTCTGGCACTATACGCTTTCGCATTCAGCAGCCCAATAAATAGTAGCATAGGTAGCATCCATTTTATTGTAGAAGTTTACTGTAGAGCTATTCTACTTGCCTACTACTTTTAATACTACGTTTTATACTGATTTAGAAAAAAATACAGCAAATAGGTAACAAGCACTAACAGCGATGATAGTAGTAACAATCAAAATTTTGTCACTTGCTTATTTCCCCGTCTGTGCTCGTTTCTTTGTTGGTTTTCATGTAGTAATTTTTTGTTTATGTGTTCAAAAACCACAACCCTGTACTTCAACTAGAAATCTAGTACGAAAACTTTTGTGTCTTCAGTCTTCATGCCATTTTGATTCAGTGACGCTTTTTGTTGAATTGAGCTATAGCTATATGCTTTGTTGCCATAGGTATCTAGTGTGTCATCATGTACGTGTAGGAAGAAACTCATGGTTCCTTTGTTCAACAACACCCTTCATAAATAATCGGCATTTACTGTGTACTCTTATGTGTGCATAAACGTACTCGGCATACAAGTACAGCGAATAAGTATAATATATGATATGCCGTGACGGTGTTTATGAACTTCTTGTCATTCAGCAAACATTGATTACATTATACAGAGCTTACTACAATTAATAAATGAGATACATGACAGTACAAATGACAAAACATTTTGTATATTAGTAATACGATTGACGATGATAACAATGCCTATCACGTAACCAGTAGTAATATAAAAAAGTGGTTATTGGTGTTGGATATTCCTGTTCATTTATTTTTCAACAGCAGCAGTACTCAGTAAACAACAATAAAAACAACGGTGACAAGATAAGGAATCACTACTAGTGTGATCAAGTTTGGACTAGCTACGACGAAGGATAATTAATTTATAATATACATAATAATGCATTTTACTACTAACTACTTTTACGTAGTTGGCAGTCTAAGTTTAACATTCTATTATCCTGATCACATTCCACTAAAGAATGTTGTCAATCCATACAGTTTCTATCAAAACTTGCTATTTGCAGTACTATTTGCTCTAAATTTTTCAAATAAAAATGTCATTTATTGAAACAATGTAACTCATTACACGCTATACTACTATAAAGCAAGTTACGTTTAAATGAATTGTATACAATGTGTCGTTGGTCAATTGGCTTGGAAATGTATACACTACAAGATTACTTACCGCATACCTAATTCTGGACTTATTTATATAACAAGATTTTTGAAATGTTGCGGGTTTATATTAATTTTTTTCGAGAATTAAATACAAACCCAGACATAGTGTGGTAATATAATTATAAATAATGCTTGGCGCTATAAAAAGTAATTCAATATTTCATTATTACATTACATGTGCACAACATATACTGTTATATGTTCTCAATCGTTAACTGCATTTATATTTGCAGGATTATCATGTTCCTCTATCTGTGTGTACCGCACACATTATGATATTAGTATTACTATTATTTATTCATTTTTTCTATCTTTTTAACATAAAATATGAACTATAACTTGGTTTGGGTGCGTTTCACACATTGTTTACTTGAGGATTTCCGTTTTTACCCAGCCCACCACCAGCATTATCAGCCGCATCGATCTTTCCATAAAATTATAATATTCACCCACCATGCTCGTACTATATAGTAAAGTATTGAGGATATATAGCATAAATGCATTGTAATCGTGGCTGGTGGCGGTAGCAGTAATCATAATAATTACAGGAAGAGGCTATTTGTACCGTGATAACTATAACAGAACAAAGTTGTCGTGTTCTCTAATAATCTCTGGTACTGAGCTATCATCAGAAAGATGTATGATATAAAAATAATTTTATATGTAATTGATAATTGATTATCTATTACTCAAAAAACAATAATAGTAATTTATGCAACTGCAGTGCATTGGTGCTTTCATTTCGTTGTCTTCTTGAAGAATTTGTATTCTCTTTTCTGATGCCTGTGCTTTGCAATACAAAGTATAATTCTTCTCCTCACATTTCGTGCCTCGATTTCATGACGGATCCCATATTTAGTCTCTTCCCACGATGTGCTGTAAGTAAAAGGCTAGTATAGGAAATTTAAGTTCATTTAATCTAACTAGTTTTGTAATGATTTATATTACAGTGACATTGCTGAAGATGCATAAGCCCTTTCAATGTCTAAAACAAAACTATGTAATGCAAATATTTTGTTGTGATTTTCTTATATTTAAATGGGTGTTAAATAGTCATGCAGCATAAAAAGTGTTTTCAACATTAAAACTAAAAAATATTATTTTATACTCAAGGGCAAAATATTCCAGTAAAACACTTTTGAACTTTTTGATTACTGCTTTTTCAAATGCTTAGCTACCTATGTGATACATACATAGTGAGGATGAAGCAGGAAATGGTCTAATATTTTTATATTTTATCTGATTTTAACGTTGACTTCCTTCTAAATGTTTTAGTTACAGTCTTCTTTGGTATTTAAACATTTTTCTCTGTTTGATGAAATTGCTGTGTAAATATCGGAACGGAAAGCGCAATAAACTCAAGGATATCTGGATAATTGCAAGGTATCTCTTTATTTTGTCAAAATAAATCAAGTTGATGTTATTCAGATGAATGACGAATGAGGTGGCTGCATAATGCATGCATGAATTTTTAAAAATCAACAGTTAGAAATCGTGCAAAATTTTCACGGACGGATGGTTTCATTCGGTGCACACTTTAGCGTTGAAAATTCTGATATAAATCCTCGAATGTCGAGGCAAGTATTGTATAAAATAACCCTGTCTTATACATGTGCGCATTTTATCTTCTTTGGTTTAGTACAAGTGCCATTTACAATCATTGCCAGTACGGTCTACCATTATTACCAGCATAAACGAAATTAAATCCAAACACACGTTTATCCCTCATCTCTTCGTCTTAAACGTCACATTATGACCAAATTTACATATACATCTAAGTATTCTATCAACGTGACCGCTGTTATTTTCCATTGTAACTGTTTTACATACAAACCACCAATTATTTCTTAGACAAAACAACCACCTATAGATTGTAGTAACATTTTTATTATGTTTTAAATATATGATTTGGCGAGTCCCACAATCGATGATGCTAGAAAGTAGAAACCGAAAAAGTTAGTATGACTCGCAAAATGGAAGTGTGGGAGTGGTGAGACGGAGATTTCCAACAATTTGATGACAAAACTACCAAACCAAGCTCACTCTAAACTTACTGTACAAAATTGCCGACATAAGTTTTGAAGTTACACATATACTATAAGACAAAATATTCAAATTATACGTTAAATTCGCGTGCTAAAGTAAATTTTAAAAACACAAATTCTCGAAAACTTTTTTACGAGTTGTGTACATAAAACTCGAACAAGTACGCATGTCATTCTTGCTACCAATGAAAAAGTGCGTGATGCATTACCGTTGACCCTTGTTATTCATTATTTGTATTTTTATAAATATGCTGTATCACACACACATCAGTTTGAATACCAATTTTTACTGTGGTCTTTAAGTTTTTTCACCCAATTCTTCACTCTTCATCTGATTTGTCCATATTTTATACAAAAAACAAAATCCATGCAGAAAACGAAAAGAGCAGCTTGACATTTACAAAATTAATATAAAATACCCCAAACTAAAAAGGAAACTACCTTTTGATTTTGATTTGATGTACATTTTTTTTGCTTTTATTAACGGGCTTAGCTGCTGTGCTTTACTCCTTTTAATACCTGAGTGCTTTGGCACTTTTTGTTTACGGTGCTTACTCCTTTGGGAATAAAAAATGCCAGCTCAATGCTCATCCGTCAGTAGTGTTCATCATCATCTCCGTCATTCTACATGCTTGCATCAACTGTAAAGCTCTGTAATGAACCCTAAAAAATGGAATCAGTCTTTGATCAAATCAAATATCAAATACATATCATGTCAGAAATTAATCAGAAGAGACAGCAGATGAAAATACCACAAAAAGAAAAGCTAACAAGTACAATAGTCTTTGTGTAGTTGCTATATGCCAAGTTATTTCGGTGATCAGAAGCTGTTAATATTATGGTTGTGCTAAAATGGCATGAAACCTGGGATACAATGATAAAACGTAAAAAGCAAATAAGTCTACCTATTTATATTCACTGTCTCTAATCAATGGAAAGGTCCGTGCTCAGAATTTGTTGTCATTTTCCTTGTAAACAACAACAAAAATATTATATCACTTTTAAGCTATTGAGCTAAGCTTGTTATGTAGTACCCCCAGAATGTGTTTTCCGAGAAATTTCTGTGAACAAAACTCAAGGATATATGCAAACAAAAAGTTTATTAGAGAAGTACTGGTAGAAACTTATTTCAATGATAACCATGAAAGATTGTCAGCATCATATATTATAAGCAAATATTTTATTTTATTTCGGCTGTATGCTGTACCTAAGTAATACTACCATATATTACCTTACTTATGCAGCAATACTGTTGCTTTATAAATACCAGTATGAATGTACATTTCAAAATTAAATCATATTTATTATATAGAAAACTTATTATTACGTCCTTTACTTGTGAATTACTAATGTTATATAAATAAGTATTATTTAATTTGCCATTGAACATTAAACAAGCACAACAATTGCAGCAATTTGGTATGGTTTTTATATTTACAAAGTTTTTTTTCTTCATTTTATCAAAAACAATCATGAACTTTGTATGAATATAATTGACCTTTATCGGTCAATTCAAATCCAGTAGGTTAGTAAGATGGCCATCGTCCACGTCCCCTTCCTTGATGGTATTGTTTTTGCAAATATACTGTAGAACCGCAATAAAAACAAATTGTTTATGCTTGATAAATACTGTTGCAATGATGGTCTACGTTCAACGTTATCACTCTTGTTAGAGCGTACATTAAAAAAGAGGACTGTAAATCTTGTATAATAATATCATTCCCATAATCATTACCATCATTACCGTCATCATCGGTTTCAAAAGCTCGCCACGGCACGACTTTGCTACATATATGGCACATTGGAAGCCCTGTACTCACTCGATTCTGATTTTCATAAGACGCCTTCTCACTCAAGCCATAGTCACAGAGTCACAGCCAAGTCTGTTCTCAGCTCTCTCTTTTTTCTCACGCGTAAATAAAAAATGCATCATGATCATCACCAGCACATTAGGACAGACAGCGAGAAAAAATAATAAACACGTCTAAAAAAGTGTATAAAAGGGGCGAAATTCGAAATCGTTGAAAGGTATTTCACTTTTATGCAATTTTAACTGGTTAAAAATTAAGTCTTCTATTATGGATCAACTATAAGTTTTAATCTTATATATTTTTTGCAATTGTTGATGGTACGAGGAATCTCCTTTTGCATAAATTATAAAACAACGGTTTTTTAGTAAATCAAGATTTCTAAATTTCGAGTCCATACTTTCATTCACAGTTTTTCCTCATCAGCAAGATCATTGTTTGATTTTTATTAACAGATGAACATCATTTCCAGGATTTGCCAAAAATGCACCGGACTTGACCGGACATCATTTATCATTGTAAAAGCCTCAAGAGCCTTCCTGCTTCCGTTCCATTTAAAAGCATATCAAAAAGCATCAATGCAAGAGACAAAATGAAGGTGTTGTTGTACGTATATAAATTGATGAAATGTTTTGCTTTAGTTGCAAAATCTTTGATAATAATGATGTTCTATACAATGAGTAAACTACTATAAAATCAACAGCAGCATCGCAACAATGCAATCCAAGACAAAGTGTCTGCTCGTCTTGTCTATCTCCCTTCTGCTTCTTGAGCACGCTGTAATATTGCCAACAATTCTTTTCATTTTTAAAAAAGTAGCTCGTTGCGAACATCAACATACCGATACATTGGGCTAACTAACTGTTCCAATATCATTACATTTTCTTTCCTTTTTTGCACTATGTGGTTTGGTTTGCTTAGTTTTGGTTTAGTCATGAAGGCATGCATGCCTGCTAGTAAGTTATTTGACTTCATGCTGTATCTAAAACTCTTCCTTTATGTTACAGCAACAGCGTCATGTACACAAGTATTCAGTACAAAAAGTAAAGAGAAACCCTCTCTTTTCCTTCTTCAGGTAGGAGAATGATTGCAATGGGCCTACTCCTACTAATGCAACATAATGTAATGTAATGCACGACCGTGTCGTGTCGTCTCGTGTTTGCGTGTAGAGAATGCGCTGGTCGGAGACCTTTTTTTCTTTCCTTTGATACAATACTGAACGCTACCAGCTCGTTGCATTGCACTCCAACTACTCCACACACTGCATTATTACACATTTTGTTAAAGTTGTTATGCTGTGATGGCGTGATGGGTATCTCCTCCTTTCTGAAAATTCTCCACACGGTCAAGAGATTCAGTAAAAAAGGATTTCATAGCCTCCACATGTACCCGTACTTGTAATAGCAGTAATGTGCCTCTTCTCTCTCTCTCTTTTCTTTCTTTAATATGAGGAGTCTGTTAGTGTTAGCATCGTGAGCGTAGCATAAAACACGTAAAAACTTTCTTGCCATCTTGTTTCGTCTGTCGTCGATCCTTTGTTTTGTAAAATGTTTTTATTTTGTGTGTGCTGCTTTTGTACCCATCATCATGCAATACAGAAAATGAGCATCATACACTGATGGCTGGTTATACGGTTCGCTTATTTCGTGGAAGAAATTTTCTTTCAGACCTGCAGAACTGCAAGATACAGACAAAGTATGAAAGGCCTTTACTTTACTTCGTTAGTCATGATGACTACGAACGAAATTGTGTATAAAATGCCTTTGCATTACTAATGGTTTTTTATAATGCTCAATGCTAGTGTATGTGGATGCAAACAATATAAAAATAAAAAAACTACCTTTTCGATATTAGGTAGGCATGTATAGGTATGTGTATGTATGCTCTTTCTATCAAAGTGTGTTGATGTGATATTGTCCTTATAAATATAAAATGAGCGTAAGATGGACTTTCTGCAGCGTTTTTTAAATTTGGTTACTGCTACACAATAAAATTATTCCACATTGCAGCTGTTGTAGTAGAACGAAAAAGAAGCGGATGGCCGGCCAACAGAGAGTAACCATGAATTGGAAGAGAAGAGGCAAGAAGGCAAAGGCAAGCAGAGTATATGCCAAGAAAAGAGCACGTCTAGTCTAAATAATAATAAAGGAGAAAAGAGATAAATACAAAAAGTGATCTTGACGATGATGGTGGTATAGAGAGAAGATTGGTATAATGTATATATACCTAAAATCATCAAGTTATACATTCTGCATCACACTGTTTTTTCAGCAGCAGTTGCTTTCGAAATTGGATAGAATTGGGAGATGTGTACATGCTGGTGCTGATATAATAGCCAGTCTGTGTCAGGATGAGGAACAGCGGCAGCGTCGCTGCTATATGGAAGTAGAAGGTATGGATTCAGATTCAAATGTGATGAAATCGGAAAAATGAACGTTTGGTAGTCTGTCCAATAAAATTTTCTACCATTATGTAATACAAGCTACTTGTATTTGCTTTGATTTAAATTGAGTTAAAGAGCAAAAGAGAAATTCTTTTACTGATTTGAAGGAAATGCTTTTCCAAACATCCAAAATTTCGTTTAACTGTTCCATTTTTATGTCCACTTTTAACTAATATAGCCGATAAGAGAGTATTAGGCAGCAATTGGGGTAACGTAAGAATTATTCTCCGAATCAAAGATGACAAGAAAGGAAGTTACGCTGGTATATAAATTAGATAGATGATTTGACAAGTTCGTAGCATGATTCCAGCAATTATTCCGCTACATTTATATGCTGATTTCTACAACCCTTTTCTTCAGCAATTTTCATTTACTCTGCTGCTCTGCTACTGCTCTTTCCACAATAAAAATAATATCTATTTCATCCCTTGTGCATTTACGTGTTTACATCTATGTCTATAGGAAAATTGTAGTAGTAGGAGGAGGTGGAGGCCCTATATACAAGGCACAGACGTAGTGGACACTCATGTCGTAGGTATCCCCATATTTATTAAAAAAAGAACTAGTGAATTCTACTTACTAAATGATTATCATATTATCATGATAAGTAATATATATGCATGCACACTTGATATAACAGGCCCACCAGAAAAAGAGGTATGGGCATTATTGAAGTAGTGGGACTAGTAGGAGTACCTATACAACAACGCACACACACACACACATAATAATAATAAAGTTTGTTGTGTCTTCTTGCTTGTGTGTGAACCTTCTGCTAAAAAAGTGGAAGACGAGAAGAGTATTACAACAAGAGAAGGGGATAAAAATATAATAATATTAAATGTTTTCTATGTGTGTCTCTGTGTGTGTGTGAGAGAGTGTGAGAAATAATGAACCGTGTTTGTTGCTCTTCTGTGTCTGCTACTTCTGCTGTTGCTGTAGTCAGTCTGTGTATTTGGGAGAGTGAGAATGGATGGACTGTGTATATACATTCATAGCTAAACAACGAGAAGGGGAAAATAGTTAATCGGCCACAAGACCTCTAGTAAAGCAGGCAGGCCATCGTCGTCGTCCTCGTAGTAGCTGTTGTCAACTTTGCTGTTCAAGAAAAAAGACAAAACATCAATAAAATAGTAAATGATCATAACAACAATAAACTAAATGCTTGCAATATATAAAAATAGTATGTGCATTTGTGACTGGATAGCAATTAAAGGATCATGATCAATCAACAGCAATAACAAGTAATGCATAGAAGAATAGCAGCAAATGTGAAAAAAAGTAAGTTAAAAGTTACACAAAATTGGAAAATCTATTGAATGAGTTTTAAAATAGTAGTTGTGGTGAAAGTGGAAGCATTTATTTCTCAAGTTGGAAAATGATATATTTTCCTTAAAATGAGGAATGAGTATATAATGCGCCTAATTTTATTATCAAGAGTGTACACAATTGTTGGTTGGTGGTGAAAACGGTTAATGTGCTCCACACTTTTCCCCGAATATCGATTTTGTTATATCGGATCGGGAAATCGAAGGGGATTAACTACAATACAGTAAGCATGAAGCCAAACGTGAGTTCAATGGAAATTAATGCTAAAATAAGATGTAACAGGGCAAATTGGTTTTCTTCATCTTTTACATCTAGTCGATAGTCAATGTTCATCATTTCCATAAGCATAAAGTTGATAATTATCGGTATATCATTAATTGGTATTAAATGTTATTACCTGATGCTAAATTAATCAGATAGCACGTTTAGATGTGTATTCATGATATGTATAAATAAGCATCTCAAAAAGTGTATACCTATGCACCTTGAATAGCAACTGCTACAAATAATTATTGGAAATGATTTCTAAATACTTGAAAAGTTGGTAATCCATGTAGTATTTGCATACAGTCAATGCAAACCGTAAAAATAATTTTTTCTCGGGTACGTACATAAGTTAAGTACATGAATCCTTTTTATTCTGCTTTCATCGTTTTAGTGGCGAATTTAGTAGTATAGTAGTAGAGGCTGACTTGAATATTTTCAAATTTTCATAACATTACGTCATAAAACGTCCTAACACTCGACACGACGTCCATGTAAGAAATAGCTATGGTTACGAAGTTGAAATTTTATCCCTCCTTCCTATTTGTTAGAATTTTATCATGGCGTTTCAAATTACTTAAACACAAATTTGACGAAGTGTTATGGTTATTATAGTTATTATTCCAACAAAGCCTCTGCTGTAGAAGGTTTTTGATGGAGATGTTGCTATTAGCAATAGCGATGTGCGAAACTGTAATGCAAATTCTGCAATAATCATCATGATAATAGTTTATTTTATTACTCTTTTGTTGATCTCTTGAAAATTTCGTGGGCAAAAGCAAAAGACGCAATGTTGCATTCATACTCACATTATGCATTATTTGCAACAACTGTGAAACGAACGTATAGAGAGGTCGTAGGTGGTTAAATTTCTGGTTAAATTTTCATTTGTCATGATGCATGTTTTCAATATAATATTCAGTATAGAAATAATATGTGAAAAGTCGAGAAACAGCACCAACAAGCAGTCACAAATAGTAACAGTTTATTTATGAATTTTATGTGTAGGTTTTATCGTCCTCGTTATAATATTTTGCATGCCTGACTTTGTCACTACCGTTGAAATTTGAAACACAATACATAATAATAATAACATTATGATACAAGTTAATAATGCAAGAAGTGTATCCATGTGAACTTGCAAATTGCAAAATGATTTGAAATGATGAGTGGGCTTGATCACCACTTAAAATGACAGTGATCTCTACATTCACATTCTACATTTCATGGTAGCACAAAGCAACTTGTTATCAGTCATCATCATGGATAAATGGAACGTTAAAATGATTTTTGCAAAACAGCAACTCAGCGAGAGAGTGATAACATGTTGAAGATGATAAAAATCATGGGCATCACATGAGGTGATAATTGAAAAACTAAGATTCACTTTCATTTAGTTACAATGACACTCTGCTGCTGGAAGGGTCTCACTTTCATAGGCCCTCCGACAAAAATAGTGTGCGTAGCTTTGAAAGGGAAGCAGCAGCATTACACTGTCTACCTGTTTCAAAGTTATTTATAGAAATATAGAAATCGAATGTGCTCCAAAATATCTTTTGTGTTGCACGTTCATCCTTTGAGTCTAGGGCAGTAGTGGAAAAAACAAAAAGGTGCAAAGGATTGAGGACCCACTCTCTACCTCGTATGCCCTTTCTGATAACTTTCACAATCAAGATGGCATTTCAAGGTAAAAATTCGTCCCAGAAGAAGGGACATTTCATTCGGCATAAAAACGGCATGCGTCTTGTAAATATGTGTGTAAATACGTAAATATAGCTGATTTGGTTTGGTTGAAGTGCATTGATGCCCATTGATTATCAACATAGTAGGTATTTTCCAATAAATGAATGAATCAATAGCGATCACAAATCACAATTTCGTCCTCATCAAGACAGTAGGAATGGATACATTCATGTACACGATGAAACAGTACACTGAGTACACATAATATCATTTGGTTGCTCTGTTGCACCTATTTTGTCTGGACGTTAAATGTTTAGCTAGTGTCTATAAGCAGCATTTGTGTGGAACAAAATTATTATTTTGCAAATATAGTTAGACAGCGAGCATTAAGTTATAAGTAGCATTAATTGGTGATTTATAATGTAAATTTGTAATTTCTAACTGGAAAGGAAGCGTCATTGTCTCAGCATTGATTCTGATCAAAGTACAAATCCTGTCATCAAAGAGTGCTAAGTTGGAAGTTGTTGATGAAAATAGCTATCCGAAAAACCCGATAAACGAATACGAATCGTAAAGTATTGTTTAGTAGTCGTAGCTCAGTCTTAAGCATGCAGGAAATTTTTTTACTGAATAAAGGCGTGCTGTAATCAAAATAAACCACCATCATGGAATACTTAAACCGAGCAACAGACTAACAAACAGCTCATAAATAACTGCATTCATTACAATTTAACGTTTCCGTGTTTGACTGATCCATTTTCAGCAAAGAATTTAGGTTTATTCAAAGCCGTTGTGCGGTACACACTTATTGGTCATTTATCTACTTCTCCGGCATCTCACTACTCTCCTTTTTGATTCTGCTGTTGTAACTGTTGATGAGAAACGGAGTGCTTGTACAACTCATCATTACCAATTTTCATCAGCTCACTAAATGGGCCAAACTAAAGAAAATGAGTTTAATTTAGCATTCGCACAAGCCCTCCGTTCTGTGTTTTAGACATGTCGATGGCGAAGAGAAAGCACCATCATCAAAATAATGATAGATATTACTATTACTCTGCTAGTTAAAATTTAATTCAGTGCTCACACCCAATCAATGTTTTATTTTTTTCGCTGGTTGAAGAGTGAGGTTGATACTTGAGTCAAAATAAAGTAAATTACAAGATGAAGTTTCTTGAAGGTACCTCTACACTATTATGATAAGGCCGACATAGTAAACTGGTGCTTAGCAATTAAACCCGTTTATTTTATACAGTACTTCTTTCTTTTTTAATTCACGTTGACTATATTTCCACAGTACTGTCTATTTGTAACATAGGTAATAAATTTTACGGATTACAGCATATTATTCTTCCGAATCGTCCATGTTCCTTTCATTACAACTTATAATTATTTACGCTTTTAAATAACAAATCGGCAGTTATTTTGCTCTTACGTAGTGCGAGTACGCTATGCTATCTTATTAGGCATCGTGGCAAAAGTAATCATTAAAACATTATCTTACCACATAAAACACAGCTAACACAACCAAGAATTATTTTTGATTTTCTTGCTTCCCCATTTCAATTCTGCAGCATTCTCATTTTGCTGCTAATGTTGAAAACCGATTTGCCGAAAAGCCTTTAATCAGAATTTTTCTCCTCTACGTCCGTTGTCATTAGAAAATTATCACAAACGCAAACTTGTCTTTTAGGAAGATCTTTTCTAACAGTAGTAACATAATTTAGTCAGGTTATTATATTTTATACACATCCAATTTACCATCTGCAATAATCTGCATAATATACGATACTACATACTATTGTTTGTTATTTACATATTTCATAAAAATTATGTACGTGCCATTTTCGTCTTATTTGTAAAAGTTCTCTCAATGTCTCAATACAACAGTTCATTGTGTGATTAGCGGTGAACAACCGTGTAAGAAGAAAGATGTGTATAAGCAAAATGCCACTTCATTGTCGACAGTTTTCAAACGGGTCAAATGGAACCAATTGGCTTTGTTAGGACTCCCAAAATTATTTTCCAATGTTGGTTATACAGGCTAAATACGCTATCAACAATCAATGATTAATGTTGATCAGATGCAGATGCACCATATTCTCAACTGCAGTAAAGTACGTGTGAACTAAATAGCTTCAACACAAGTTCAGCTTTCCAAACATTACAGTCTTATTCTGGTCTGGTATCTCTGAACTGTGATGAGAATTCTACGAATAACTTTTTAGATGCAACTATGCCAGTGTTTATTCATTCTATGCTAGTAATAAGTAGAACCTCTCCGCAGTTACCATCATCTCTGTGGTAGGTACATATTTCGACTAGCTACCAAAATTAGAAGGAATTTATAACAGAAGATATCACATTTCATGCTGCGAACAAGTTATACTGAATCTCCCACACAATTTTTTCAGCAAAATACAAATCGGTTAGCTTGGCGATGATGAACAAAATAGGAGCGTCTGCCCGGTAGGTAGGTAATAGGTTATACTATCTCAAAACTTATACTACTTGCCATTTGCCAAAACGGCAACTACCAAAATCATACATTACAAGCATACTTTTAAAATGGTATTCTTGGTTATCATCGGCTACATAGAAAAATAGTTTATACTTTATAGAGACAGTAACAATTAGAACCAGGAATATAATGATGATGATAACTAAAATTTAAGTAACTAGATTGTGCAGCTTATAAAATTAAAGTTTGAAATATGTAAGTAGTGTCTATTTTAAAAGATGCATCATCCTAATAAGTATGTTGTCTACCCACAACCCACCCATCTTCTTAAAAAGGATTATTTCATTACATTATTTCACTCACTTGACTATGCTGATCATTAGGATGCAATTTGATGAGGGACTGGGACTATAACAACAACCACTTCACCATTACCACCACCGAGCAATCATTATGCCGTGCTTTGGCATCATATTATGCATGAAATAATGTTATTTCTTATTACTGTTGAACTACATTTATTTATGCATACTACTACGCAGACATTTACTGTTTAAAGGAAACAAAAGCATTAGTACTTAAAATAAGAAAGAAGGCTCTTCTGCAAACCATCCTGAGAAGAAACGAGAGAAACTCTTCATCGTCATCCTGTTATTGTTGTTGATGATGATATTATATTACCTTACCTTTCTTTTATTTTTATGCTAGGCAGCAAGTATGCAATATAGACTGTTTTTAGTGAAGTTAGTTACTTGCATCAAGTAGTGCATTCAGTGCAGTGCCTTTTTTGCATTGAAGCATCGTGATGTTGAATGTAGGTAATAATAATCCACATTTGAAAATTTCAGCTCAACAATAGCTTTGCTGTTCTTACTCAACTGCGCTGCACACCTTGCAAATTTTTTTTTTTCTTTAAAAACGACCACTTACCTAGTGCACTGCATGCATGCTTGCAAAGAGAGAAGGGCAGAAAGGAAGGGAACCCTATAAAAATGATAGCAATATTATTAGTACTTTGGTGCATTGTAAGCAGCGAAGGAAGTATTTCGTCGGGACAATTTGTATTGCATTGGTTTACTATTATTGGCATTAGCTAGCTTAAAAAATAATTAATAGTATTCATAAGAATAATTTGACATTTCTAATTTTAACGAGTTCTAAATTATGAGTTTAATTCATGTCCAAAAATTTCATGTGAACTGATAATCAATCTAAAAATCAAACAATTCAATGCCGAATTGTATAGGGGTAAAAAGCGATACGCGACAAAACGAACAGACGTGAAGTGAAACTTCAAGGAGCAAAGTGAAATAAATAAATGAGTGCATTACTTGATAAGCATAATGTAGTGGTATGCAAGAACTTACAGTAATCCTAGATAGTATAGAGCACTGTGGAAAGTTGCAGTTTTGCAGTGCAGTAACTTGACTACATTGTTGCTGTTTGGGTTTTTTGAATAGTTGAGGATTTTAAATAACTTGCTGTTGTACGACTTGTGCAATGAAAACGCTTCTGGTAGCGCTGCAAACTATTGTTGTTCGTATTGCTGCTCAGCAACTCTATTCGTTGTTTGCTGTGTAGTTCACTCGCACTCCTCTCATTTCATTGTCTTCATCATCATGCAAGAATAGGGGTAATTGTTGCAATCGAATTGTAAACTCCCGTAGTGCTTTTAATGCATGTACATACATTAAAAATGATAAGTTTGTTTGAGAGCGTGTATGTAGAACATATTAATATTGGGCAATAGTAATATTGTGCCTTAGTGTGCAGTATCTAATTCAGTAACCAGTGCATAGTGCATAATTTTATGATTTTTAAGGGATCAAAGTAAAGTGCATTGCTGCAGCTAGCATAAACTATTAAAATTATATACAGTAAACATAAGTACTCAAAATAATAATTGTGCCATTATTATAGTACTTTTATGTGTTGATAATATAAGGTTATTTTGTTCATACGCATTATATTATACGTTTGCATATACGATCATTATTGATGTTCCTTCATTATCATCGTCGTCATCACAATAATGATCATACCTATTAAGAAGTGCGGTTGGGGAAAGTAGCCATTTTTGACGAACGAAAAGGAATGATTATTGTTGTGCCATTACTGTACACAACCAACCAACAATTACTTTTTTTTTTACATTTTCCATACTGTTGTACGAGTACAATGGGGAAAAGGTAAATATGTTCTGAAATAATTCTAACGGTAGTTTTTTCTCTCTCCTTAATGATCACAGATGGAACAATTATTGAATCACATTGAAGATCATACTTCCATCGGGCAATAATTTGCATTGCACATTGCCTTGAATCTTTAATGATGAATCTTCTCCACTGACTGATTACGCTGTATAAAATCTGAAGATTTTTTTTTGCAAAAATGGAACAACCCACGTGTTTATCGGCGGACGATTGGAGTTTCCGGAAATCTTGACGAAAGGATATAAATCACTAATACGAGCAGGAGTAAAAATATTTAAGTGAAATAGTAACTTTTAAACGTGGTGAGTGTGTGTGGTTTGCACGAATAATGTGAGAAGCTTCTCAAATTTCGAGGATATCTCCCGTATTTCTGGACAAAATTCAAGCCGTTGACTGTCGCGGAAGAGGTGGGCGTAATCCAAGTGAAAATGTTTCATGCCAGCAATAAGCAAACAGGGGCAAT
Organism: Entomobrya corticalis; assembly: GCA_034694325.1. NCBI lineage: Eukaryota > Metazoa > Arthropoda > Collembola > Entomobryomorpha > Entomobryidae > Entomobrya > Entomobrya corticalis. The sequence continues at coordinate 16,452 of JAQFYG010001180.1, forward strand.
ACTACTTACTTACTTCCATTCCACCTGAGAAATATCAGGAAATAAATTTGTGAATGTGTCAATATGTTTATTATCGTCTAACTTCTAAAAACTGGAAACTTCTCGGCACTCTTTTACATGATTTGTCTCAATCATCAAATGAAAGATAACATGTATCCTCGTAAATAATAACTTGATCTTCGTTTCCAGTTTTTACATGGATTAATAGTGCATTTATCGTAGCAATAATTGATGCATTTGTCCGGAAAATAAAAAGTGTTCAACTAAACCTAAAAGAGAAATACTTATCGCCCTTTTGCTTTAAAATTCTCATTTATCCAGCTGGTTTTATGGAAACAAGTAGTTCTTAAATAAATCTAAAGCAAATAATGCATTGATGATGGTATCAGATTTGCTCTTCTTCCCTAGTTAAGGCAAAGAATTGAAATAACGAAGTGAATTAGCAGCTGTGATGCATTTAAATGTTGAAATAATAGAAGAGGCAACTTAATACTAGTAACAAAGGGAAAGTGTTGGGTGAGGTTGAGGTGGGATTGTAAGGGAAACGAACTAAAGCTCTGATTTGTTCAGCTGATAAGCAAGGTGCAGTTATTATTTTAAATATTTCCAATAATTTTGTCTTTGCAGTTTCAATTAAGTAAAATATCCAGTAGTTACTTTGAAAACAAAGTAATTGATACATTCTCCGCCGTTTACAGGCGTCCTGTCACAAAATCAACTAGTGTATATGTTCATGTATCATTTCTCCTTCAACAATTGTTAGCATTGTTATCAACTAATACAACACCGCTCGACAAGTCATCTTATTACCTTCCTAATTATCCTTTTTAAATATTTAAAAAACTATCAGTCAGTATTGCTAGGACCAAAAACCAAATAAAATAAGAACAGCCAAAATGAGCAACACTCCAACAGATTATCAATGGTAAGTAAAGAAATAAATTAATAAAAGTTTGGAATAAAATTCACTTGTAAATTGCGAATTAGCACAGATCAGTGTTTGCATTCCACATTTAATAATAATATGTGGAATGTGAACACTAATCTGTGGCGAATTAGTAGTGGATGGTAATTTTTTCGTCGACATAAAAAGGAAAGATAAGTGTTTGAATGAAAATGCGCTATACGCTACATGCATAATATTGTGTAAATTTTGTGTTTCCAGGGCTTACGCCATTATGGACTCCTCGCGAGTGTCCACCTTCCTCATTTCAATCCTTCTAATTGTCTATGGAAGCTTTAGGTATGTAGTATAATATGAATTAAAGCTTAATACTGTTAATATTTAATTTTGTTATTGAGCAGTGGAGTTTGCCATGGTTCATCATATAAACATCATGAATCAATGAATATATGTATTATGTATACATCATGTATACAGTATTTTTTACCATTATACAAGTACCTGAATCATTTCAGTCTTTATGCTGGAGTTTGTTAAGAGCACACTTGTGTTTCATTATATTGCCGTAGAGGAAGCCGTTGAACTCTTTCGATATTATAACTATATAACATTAAAATGTAAACACTTGACGGTGTCAATGTTTTATCTGTTTTGATTAACAAATTCGGCAAATGATATAAAATTTAGAGTGATGGTTCATGATGATTATGATGAGTCTTCAGAATCCGCAAATATGTAAACAAAATGACATTGACCTCTGGCATCATTGGTCGTTGCAGGTCATTAAACATGGAGCAAGAAGCTCGGGAAAGGGAAAAAGAAAAAGAACTGGCGAAGTTAACTGGAATACCCAACAACAACAACAACGAAAGCAGTATGTTCTTTTCAGTGCTATGTATGTATGTTTTACGTTACATGAATTAATAATCGTGGTGGTGTGGCGTTATTACTTGTTCTGTCATCAAGGTACAAATAGGAGGTTTATAATGTTATATGTATTTAGTATACATATACAAATTCTTCATATTCTGAATATTATTTGGAAAGGAAAGCTTTGCATATTAGTATCAATAAATCTACATTCTCTTTTATCTTCAATTCTATCTTTGTTTTATTAAATAAGTATTAAAGAGAAACTGCTGCAGCTAACTTAATTTGTAAACTTGGCGTTTATAAGATTTCTAAGGTGAATAGGTTCATTTAATTCTTGCTGAAATAGTGAATTAGCGGGGAAAGGTCTAAACCCCAGACGCACAGTAGACAAAGAGCAAGCATTCAATATACTGCCGGCACATGGAGTATGAGTTTGCACGTGGGTCGGCAGTAAAAGCAGTTGTTGTTAAATAAAGGAAAAATAAATAAATATATAAGCGTCCATTAGGCACGTTCATGTGTTTATTTTATTCATAAGATTAAACTCAACTGATAAACGATTGAGAATAAAATAATACAATTTTGTCTGAGTAATTGATGTGTTCAAGTAGTAGGTTTACTTATGTAAGATTGATTGACTTTGACAGATAAAAATTATGAATGTTAAAACCAAGATCTCAATCACTGGAATTTAAAAAGCACATGATAGAAGGTGTAACCGTTAACAGATAAAAACATTTTTAATACAATTGCATCGACATTATGATGATGAAAATGTAGGAAAATTCTGAAAACTGCAATATCTGATATGTAGTAGTAGTGGATTGGTTATAATAACGGACTTATAATATAGGCGTAATACTGAGGAACCAGAAGATCCAAATGCATTAATAAATTCATCAATTCAGTGCCAAGGTTGGATCATGCATACCAGTAATTGTTCCCAATCTGTTCCATTGGCCGTGACCTAGAATTGCCCAAAAATGTTGCGACTAAATGAATTCAAGATCTCTTTAAATCAAGTGGGATTGTTTTTCTAATTATATGATTTCTAGATGTACAAACATTGGACACAATGCAGGCACTATGCCTGCCTCTTGGGGCTTCCATATCCCTTTTAGTGATGTTTTTCTTCTTTGATTCCATGCAGATGTTATTCGCAATCTGTACCGCAGGTAAAATTTTATAACCATATCATACTTCTATTTATCATTATAAATGTTTTCAAATAATTATGCTCTAAATTTTATGACATCAGACATCAAACATTTTTTCTTTGTTTCACAGTGATAGCTACTATAGCGCTGGCATTTCTTTTACTTCCGATGTGTCAGTACATCATTAGACCATGCTCCTCAGGAAATAAGTAAGACGGTTAAATAAACTGTAAAATATTTTACATGTCACTCATGTAGACTCTTTCAAATATTATAATAATCTTCGTTTACATTTATAGAATCTCTTTCGGCATCTGTGGAAGATTTACTGGGGCAGAACTGATGTCATTTTCTCTCTCAATCACCATTGTATGCATTTGGGTTTTGACAGGCCATTGGCTGCTAATGGACGGTATATATATATATTACATATTCCAAAATTAAATTCATAAATTATTATCTCCATCACTTTTCACTTTTTTGCAAAATCTTTGTTACACTAGCAATGGGAATGGGCCTATGTGTAGCATTCATAGCCTTCGTGCGTCTCCCAAGTTTAAAGGTTTCTACTTTACTTCTTACTGGGCTGCTCATATACGACGTATTTTGGGTATTCTTCTCATCGTACCTATTCAACGCCAACGTCATGGTGAAAGTAAGTAGCCAATCGTAGTAAATAATTGTATGTTTGTTTTGCGGCGGCGCTGCTATGCTAAATTATTAAAATCGCTATTTTCTTTTCAGGTTGCGACACGACCTGCAGAAAACCCAATGGGTCTCGTTGCTAGAAAACTCCATTTGGGAGGTGTCGTTAGAGAGGCTCCTAAGCTTTCCTTACCTGGAAAGTTAGTTTTTCCCAGTATTTACACAACCGGTCATTTTTCGATGCTTGGCTTGGGTGATATTGTAAGTAGTTCATAATTAATTTTTTTAAAGAGAAATAATGGCGCATACTACATGTTGATGCATATAATTAAAGCACTGAGCAATATTTAACGTTTAAATTTGTTTATTATTCACAATGTTTAGGTAATGCCTGGGCTACTTTTATGTTTTGTATTACGATATGACGCTTATAAAAAGTCACAAGCTGTGCACCTAGGAGAGCTAGGTGTTCCCAATCCAACGCATCTCAGTAGAATTAGGTACTAAATGATTTACTTTGTATTACATTCAAATTTAAGAAGTCAGAACTAAACATTTGTGGTATTGTTTAATGTGCAGTTATTTCCACTGCTCTCTCATCGGTTACTTTCTTGGACTGCTGACTG
>JAQFYG010001181.1:0-20649 GCA_034694325.1 Entomobrya corticalis
AGTAGAAGTAGAGTAAAGCCCTCTACCTGATGAGGCCAAGGCTAGGCCGAAACGCATTAAACCTTACACATTTTAAACATGATTTTAAAGATCACAGCATATCTGCCATTATTTGTTGGTGCACTTAGTGCAGCAACGGGCCCCCTTCTAGTTATATATATCTCTCTCTTGAAGCAAGCAAGAAGTGGGAAATGCCAGAAGGCGATTCTTTACAGTACCAATTCACCCTCTCTTTCTACAGAATATATACCCACCCGGCGCTAAACGTTATCTTTTTGACTTGGGAATGAATGGTTGACAATGTTCCATTGTGTGTAAGGAGAGCATGCATAGATTATTTATATGGGCATACACGAATAGACGGATACATGCACGCTCCACTACGACTTTCCCTTTTCTGCCGCCACAGAATCTTGGCAACGTGCCGCTTGAAAAAAGGAAGTAAGCAAATGTACACAAAGTGGTGGTGGCAGGCGGCAGCAAGAATGCTACGTACTTATTACAGAGATTGACATGGTGGTTGGCTGATGGAAAGAGTATGTTATGATGCCTTGAAGCTATTGATGTCAGTCAGTGAGACATTACTTTCCTTACCGATTCTTTTTTTATTCTACTTTGCTCTCGAATAGCGAATTTTTGTAACAGAAAAAACATAGCAAAAAACGACCCAAACGATGTGTTTGTGATACCCAGTCGTCTTGTCATGAGAATTTTGAACCAAAGGCTAACGTTGATGAATATTGGTATGGTATTATGCATACTTTCAGTGCCCCATAAGGCCGGATTTTGGGAAGCGATTTTACTAGGGAAGATGATAAACGATGTTAGTGTTAGAAATTTGCGTACGTAACAAAGATATTAAGTGGTAATAATGTACTAGTTGAGACTGAGAGAATAAAGCATTCTTTTTAACTGTTCTGCAAAAAAATCGTTCAAATGCAAAATAGCCAGATTTGTACTTTTTAACAAAAATAAGGATGCAATTTAATGGATCTAGGATAATTGCCACAAAGGAAAACTGCCTTAGGCGGAAAACTGCCACTCGGATAACTGCCAAAATAGAAAACTGCTACTAGGAAAACTGTCAAAAAGGAAAACTGCCGCTAGGAAAATTTCGATGAATATCAGCTGATACATTTTACGCTATTTAGACATCATATATGAATGGCCCTTTTTAATATAGCCGTATATTATATTGATTCAGAGTTGAATACTGCATAATTTCCATTATGGTTTTTACCAGATATGCAATGTTTTCACCAATTTTATAAACTTGTTATTCTGAAATCGGTAAAAACATTTGACAAAATCGGTGAAAACATTCATATGAATCTTCTGCTGTCAACCCTGTACACTTGGCAAGTTTAACTTTGCTGGCCTCAGGCCAGCGGATTTTTATTTAGAGGATACAGATTTCCGGTACTAGCAGCGGCCACAAGCCCCGGGGGCGGCTCCGGTCGCTCCGCTCCCTGTGCTCGCCAGCCCCCCGGGGCGACAGCACATGGGTCTTCGACCACTGCTTGCCGGGCGAACCCTTTACAATTTTGTTATTCCGAAATCGGTGAAAACATTTGACAAAATTGGTGAAAAATTTCATATGAATTCTCACTTGTTATTTTGAAATCGGTGAAAACATTTGACAAAATCGGTGAAAATATTTGACAAAATCGGTAAAAACATTTGAAAAAATTGGTGAAAACATTCATATGAATTTTCACTTGTTATTCTGAAATCGGTGAAAACATTTTTGACAAAATCGGTGAAAGCATTTGACAAAATTGGTGAAAACATTTATATTGACTCACTTGCTATTCTGAAATCGGTGAAAAAATTTGACAAAACGGTGAAAACATTTGACAAAAATCAGTGAAAACATTCATTTGACAATTTTGCGTAGCTGCCTTTTACAAAATCTACATGAGTTGTAGTGAAGCACGTATTTTTCATTGCACCAATGCGACATTGTGTTGTAGTGTGTATTGTGAAAGGTCCTTTCATGTACTACGTTTCCTGAGTGTGGTAGGTGGCAGTTTTCCTCGAAGGCAGTTCTCCATCGAGGCAGTTATCCGGGTGGCAGTTTTCCTCGAAGGCAGTTCTCCATCGAGGCAGTTATCCGGGTGGCAGTTTTCCGTAGTGGCAGTTTTCCGCAGTGGCAGTTATCCGGCAACGCAATTTAATGCAATCAAATTGAAACCATTGATAACTTAAAGATTGTCAAGCTTGAATTTAGCACCCAAATTCTATTATTATTGAACGTACACGGTTATTTATTTAAGTATGTCATGGAAACATAACGTGCCACTTTATGCAGGTTTGCATAATGCAATTTTAAATGGCATGTCCATTAAAATTTTTCATTATATAGCTCTAAGGGAAACTACGTTTAACTAAATGATGATGGTAATGATGTTTTTGGGTAAAACTGAGAAACCCCCTTATTTTATCTACTTTATGTGCGTCAATTTAATAGTTATAAGATAAGGTTCATTGTTGTACAAAAACATTTCCTAACATTGTACGTCTATTTTAAGCCGTCGTTCGACACTTCTGTGAAGAATATGATACCGTTTATGACTCGAGAATGTATGTATATGAATGACTTATTGCTGGATTTGAACTGTCAGAAATGCATTAAAAGGGAGGACAAAAAAGAAAAATGGCGTAAAAAGATGATGAATTAAGTTGACATTATGCTTGCTACTGCACACATCATCAAAACGACTCCATCATGACGAGAAAGGGATTTGCTTTTAAAAATAAAAAACATCAATAGGTAACCATAGTAAGAACGTTGCTTGAAAGATTCTCTCAATGGTGTTTCAACGTGAACATATACTTTGTAAAATTATACGAAAATTCAATTTAGTAGAAAAATACTGGATTAAGGGAAAGGAGAAAATGAATATTTTACTACCACTCACTTGAATAAAAGAAGTACTCGCGTAAAAAGTAGAGAGAAAATAAGTGGGTGAGATAAAAAGGCTAATTTTGCTGGTTTAAGACAAATGTTTAGGTAAATCGACAGACAGACGTGATGAACGAGCATGAAAGAAAACTTTTTTTTTCAGAAAGCTCCTTCTATATGATGTAAAACTAGATACTTAAATGTCTATCTATACTTCTTATGTCTGCTTCATAATAATAAGAAAAATATGCATTTGTGTTAGAATCATATGTATGTAAGAAATATGAAGCCTTATATACCTATGTGATAGAAAGAAGTAAATATAAAGCGGCAGAGTTTAATGGGGTGTTTGTGTGTAACTAAATAATCAGCAGAGGGCAAAGAATGACAGACGTTTAAAACCACATTACAGTTAATGGATTCAAAGACATTCAAGATCTCGACTGACACTAATTTTCCCCTCAGCGCCCCATAATGTCCCTTTTTTCACTCGTGAAGGAGCATCATCTTGTCATTTTTTATTCCTGTGCGTTTTTTCCATACTTATACACCCGTACCAAACTAGACTTCTTATTTAATCTGTGTGTGTTTTTATCGCTTGTTTTTCTCTTTTCTGTTTTTACAGGAGAAGCCGTATGTGATGGTTAAACATGACACAAATCTCACGGGAAACGCTCGCTATGAAGGATTCTGCATTGATTTGCTCAAAGATGTGGCCAATTTGGTTGGCTTTCAGTACACAATAGAAATAGTGAAGGATGGCAAGTACGGTGTGGAGGATCCTGTGACGAAAGAATGGAATGGGATTGTGCGAGAGCTCATTGATGGAGTAAGTGCTGCTGGTGCACTGTTAAAACTCTTCATATCACCTTTTTATTTTTCTACTAAATTCTCTCCATTCACCTTCATCCACCCACATTCATAGAACATTAAGCTAACTCTGTCTATTTCACTACTTCTCTCATCGTTCAAGTGACGACGATGAGAAAAAAATGGAATGGGAGAAACGAAAGAGAAAAAGAGAGAATGAGAAAGAGGAAGCAACAAAAAGTATGTAGTTTCTTTCGATTTAGTAGTGAGTCGATCCATAATTCCGAGACATGTGACACTGATGCCCTTGCCTTCCTGGGACACTGCTTAGCAGATTTTGGCCATAAGTTTGATGGAGAAAGTATAAGATGGTGGCGACGATGCCCAGTTCTGCTTCTGCAGCTTCTAGTGAAGCCACAACTCTATTTCCACGCATACATTCTTTTATTTCTTTCTTTACTTCGTGGCGCTTCTACATGCTGGAGAACAGGGAGAGCTAGAAGAAGAGAATAAAATATAGGAAAGCTAGGAAACATTGAGTAGAGGCGACTATTTTTGCCATTGTTACTTCTTTTTAGACTTTTCTCTCCTCTTTTTCTTTGCAATGTTTTTTGTTTGAGTCGCTATATATAAGAACCAAGAGGAAGGATCCACTCTTTCATGCTGTTTTTAAGCAGTAATCCGATAAGTCAACTTTGTAATAATAATAATAATACAGTCATCCATCCAGTCAGGCACCAAAAACGTTTGTTTCTTTTTACAACAATCTTTTCTTCTTCCTCTATCCTAAATGCACACACTACGCACTCACTCAAGACCAAGACCGAGTCAGACAATAAGCGCCACTGCCACCACCATACTTTACTTTAAAGAGTGTTGTGACTTTTTTTACGAAAGAAATGTAAGCAAAAAGAAAATCTACTTGTCTGTTGTTCGCTCCCCTCTTCTCCTCGCTTCTAGTCTCCTCTATTTTACTTTCAATTGGCTTCCTCCATAAAAGTTGCTTTTGTTTTTGTACACAGATTAGTTTGAAACAGCAGCGGCCTATTGTACTGTTCCTATTGTTTTACACTTAACACTTTAGATTGGCTTCCGTCGTCGACTCATGTAACAGTAGCAATCATAGAGGTAGGGTTGTATACATTTTGATTTTTTGAACGATGACAACCGTGACAAAAACTTTAACGTTATATTTAGTTAATACGATTCTCTTTCACTTTTAAGTACTGGGTCTTAGTACATACGTACGAAAGTATGAACCATAATGGAGATATTTTTTACTAAGGATACAATTTAAGATTGAAGTATAAAATAAAATACTACATATTCCATTAAGAAAAAGTGAAGAAAAGCTACCTCGTACTTATCTCGATCTTTAAAAAACTCACTAGATAAATATATTATTTGAGAAATAGAATTCCTCTCCATTTTGACCCTCTTTGATAACTTTTTCAGTATTGAGAATCAAGCAAATATTACGATGAATTTATTGACGACATGAGGGAGCTAATAAACGACTGTTGATGCTATGCTTCGTATCTAGATTCTAGAATGCGCACCATTCATTCTTGTTGTTATGTGCAAAGAAGGACGAAATCGTAATACTTATATGAAAGGCAACAATATTATACGATAAAAGTGCTTCGGTCATCATAATGTAATATCACATCAAGGAGAGTCATATCGAAGCTATTATTATGATCCGAAGAATTATTATGAAAACGCAAAAAAATTTTTTTTTGGGTGCCAGTGTACTCTGTCGTCTGCACTCTGTTATCTATACTCTGTTAGCGCTCTAGCGTCCAAACGCGTCATTTGATTCAACTCAAAATTGAAATACTTTTCTTGGGCACCAAGGACGAACCCTATTGATTTTGAGCAAAATCGACCAATGACCTCTGTTGACCCCAATAGGTCAACTATATATAGACGTGTGGTAGCTAGCTGAAACTTGCAACTAGGGGATTTTCGACTACCAGGAATCCAGTAAAATAGTTTTGTGACCCCATGACCTCATTTGACCCCTGCTTTAAGGGGTCAAACAGAAATTGGAGCTAGGGAACTGAAACCTATACCCTGGGGGTTATCGATGACGGGGAATCCAATGACAATGGTCTCATGATCCCGTGACCTCTCACTTGACCTCTAGAGGTCAAACTTTTGAAACTTGGGGGTTATGGATGACGGGGAATTCAATAAAACTGGTCTTACTTATTTGCATCAAATACAATACCGAATAATGATAAAAGAATATGTAATATCAATTTAAATGTATATTATTCAACCCTAATGATGTCTTCGGATCATAGGTTCATATGTTTACATATTTATTAAAATTCAACTATTCATTGAAGTGAAAGTAATAAAGCCGTTTTTTTTCTTTTCACAGCAATCCGACTTGGCAGTAGGGTCCATGACCATCAACTCGGCCAGAGAGAAAGTCATTGATTTCACAAAGCCATTCAGAAATCTTGGCATCTCAATCTTATTTAAGGTAAAACTCATGTATAAATACAACGTAATATCTAACACATAATCTATATGTCTACACAAGTAAAAAATTTCAGAATACGTAATGCAACATCAAAGTATCCCAGCCTCAATGGATTTGCTTCCTCTATATCTACAAGTTAGAAGATTTGAGAAGCTGATAGCATCAGATGCAGAGCAATACAAATATTCTAAATGCCATAATATTAACATTGTTTCTTTTTCTCTGCTTATTATTAATTAAATAAAAGAAATGATGCGTTGAAGCTTTAATGTACCAATGCCAATGTTTATAAAATTAATAACGCCAAATGTGCTTGTTGCTACCATTGCTAATTATTTCTGGAATGCTAATGTTTTGGAAATAGAAGTGCTGTAAATTAATCAAAATAAAACAATTAAACGTCAATACAAACTGTTAGCATTCGCAGAACGTAGTCATACGACAATCTTTACTTGAAAATTGGAAATATGTAATCAATTTTTAGCTTCAAAATGACCACATGATTCTGCCTGTATCTTTTCAGTTGCCCAAGAAGCCTCCAGCGAGACTGTTCAGTTTTCTCAACCCACTCTCAGCCGAGATTTGGGCCTTGGTTGCAGGTAGGTATACATCCCAAGCTTGTTACCAAAGTAACCGTTCATTCTGTAGCAATGGCAACAGAAAACATCTGTTTGGTTTGATTAACACGACTATAGAGCTGCTGATTACTGCAAGATAGACGCTTTGTTTTTCAAACAGACAACGAGTCATTATTATCACAATTTTTCTTGTGGTAGGCTGTAGTGTCGAGGTGATGATGACGGTATAAGGTGGTGCGGTGGTGTATCAGATATCATCAGAAAGTCAAATAGTAGTAACAGTAAAATCAACAAAGTCTCAAGCATTCCTTGTTTGCTCAACACCACTAAATTACCGGAAATTTCTCGTTTACTCTTCCTTTCTTTCTCCGTTTCCTTCGTTAACAGAGTGCCAATGAATTGCTCCTCTCGCTCATCGTATCGCTCTTCCTTTCGTTGATTCATTCATTCATTTATTCAGTCAACCGTCTCTTCAGTTATTGCCGTTGCTGCTAAGGCAACGAATCTGTGAGCAAATGGATGGCTTCCACTTATTTATATACGGTTTCTTTATTTCATTCCCTGTCTGACAATAAATTGCTATGGCACATTTTCATTATCATTATTGCAACAAAGTGTCCTTTACTAACGACGCAAATGGCTCAGGAGTCAGATTATTCTAAGCAAACCCTCAAGCACCGTAATTATTCATTTAGCCGCCCACTACTCCTACACACTTTCCTGATTTTCTCCGCCAAACCTCACTTATTTTCACACCATGAGGAAAGCGGAACGGATTTCTATTGGAAAGGTTCAAACGATATGTGTGTACGTCTGACTTATACGTATTACAAGACATTGTGTTTTATTCAAGCACGTTGCCAGTATTGAGATTACAAATGGTAAAATATTAACAAAATCTATACTGCTCAAAAGTCACTACAACTTTTTCCAACTTCTCTAAATAACTGTTTCATAGGCTTCTATACTTTTATATTTACTAATTGGTATATTTGCTGGGATCTTAAGGATTTGAAAAATAGTTATCCAGTTCAATTTCCTGTAGACCGAACGTCATCATCATTAGTGTAACTAAAACCCATTCATCTACATGATAATATTATTCAATAACTACAAACAAGCGAAAATGTTTCACGATCCAAAACCAGGGCTGGTTCCAAGTAAATTTGTTATACAAATCTCATTCTAGCTAACTTAAATAGACACTAAATATTTACCTGCAGATCTTGTTTAAAACTCTTAAGCAGAATTAAGCATGTACCTATTCCAGCTAATGTGCCTACAACCTTGCATTGATTACTTTCTCGACTTCTCGTTTATCCTTACATTGGCTCCGTGTAACCTAAAAGCTTAAAATATTAACTATATCCCATTATATTTTCCCTAAGACAAAAAGGGAACTGTGCTAGTGGACATTAGGCACGTAAACAAGAAAAAAAACAGTCGATGTATATTTTTATATATTATTCATGTATATCTAGGCAAGCAAGTAGACAGTCAAAAGATTTAGTTCATCTACAAATTTACGATTAAAAACGCTTTGCCACTAGCACAACTGCTCTGCTGATGACACTTTATTTGTTATGCCTAATTTCCTCGGGTTGTCCACTTAGCATCTAGGCATAAAGATTCAAAAACCCCATTCGACGACGTGTGAAACCAGCTTCTCTCTTGTTCTCTAATACTTGCAGAGTCGAATTTCGATATAACATTCCGTCTGGCGCAACATAAAAGTAGAACTTTACAATTGTAGTATGGTAAATGTATATCTTAAGATTTATGATTTAAAATAATCAGAACGGAAATTATTGAAAAGATTGTTTGATTTTTTTCAAGTAGTTGTTTTTTTCTGTCTCATCAATGCGAATTGAATTGAATTACTACACTGTGACGGGAGTACACCGAGAATAGGAGTAATCTGAAGAAACTAAGAGAATATATCCTGGCTTGTTATATCATATCCAAAATATGAGTTGTTTTTGTTGTATCTAGTTTTTTTGTGGTTGGGGTATCTACTTTGTATAAATGATATCATAAATCATAAAATTTTGCTAGCTGAGTAGAACATCATACCAATTATTCTGTGAAGTACGTTATAAAACATATTCCACAAAATCGGTACGTAATAGATATTTCTACGTTATATAAAGGTACTTAATAACAATACAAATTATCATTGCGTAGAACACCCTGAAATTCGGGACACACAAAACTGTTTAGTTACCGCTACAGTACGTAATAACTAAAGCCGTTATAACAAAGTTCGACTGTATATACATACTTACGTATTAGTAATTCTAATTTTATACTCGAAACGTACCGTTTAAAGTCATTATTGTTTCGTAATGTACTGTATCCTTTATCCTCTCATTTACATCTCGACACTTATTCTGTAATCACTTCGCTTCCACTTGATTTCCCAAAATCAAGTTCTTACCCTACTAGAAATGAGCAAGCTTATGTTCTTGTCACTGACATCCATACAACCACAGGGAAGAGGAAGACGGTGACGACGATGATGGAAAGAAGGCTAGGCTCTATTATTTTGAATAGACGCACTTTGACAGATACTGCCAAGAGCAAAATGTAATATGATGTAGCGATTCTTCGGAAACCTTTCTCCCCATTTCAACGATATTATATAGCTAGATAGAAATAATAATATTCGGCATGTAATTTTCATTCACCTTTTATTTCCATCTCCATTCGCTATGAAAATTCCGTCTTATTTGATTTATCTCTCAAGAAAAATGCTCTCAATCTACGTGCTAAAGCGGTTTAAAGCCATTTTCGATGTTTTAGACAGAACCATTTTATTTTCTCTCATTTTTATGAACATCATTGGCATAAATGTACGTAGTAACATAAAAGCTGAGATTTTTTTTCGTCTTGTACATATTAGAATTCCAATGAGATGATAGAAATAAATGGAAGAGAGGCCTACTTATGCCAACACATGCACATATAAATAGGCACACACTCAGTTTATCTCGCTCATGTCCCTTACTCGCATGCCTTCCAGCTAACTGCCTACCCTTTTACTCTTTTGCCCTTTATAAATTCCGCATTATTCATATATCATTTAAATGATCTATACGTTCCTTTCCTTTAAGTGTGTCCTCCTACCCTGGAACAAGTTGTCTAACTCTAACTTCAGACGCGATGTAATGTAGAGGCAGCAGGAATCGTGCGTTTATGGTCTTATGAAATTAGAGTTGGAGAGAGAGATGAGAGGGAAGCATGTGCGCTGATATGTTGTAATTCGATTAATTCAGAGAAATGGCTTCTTCCACAAAAGCAATTTATGAAGTCTCTGGAATAATGCAGATTCATAAGTAGAACACACACAAACACACTCACTTGCAGGTGGCACATGTGCGCTGCTTTGATAGTAAAATGTACTACATACGTTTATAAAGTCTACTAAAACAATCTGGAAAGGTAGAATTTGTCGAGGTGTTAAATTCGATAGGAAAACTAGCTGGATCATGTTGCATCCTTCTTCCAGTATTGCTACTATGTATACCGATGATGATGATCATGATGATACTTGAGCTTATTTCATTGCATCTTGAGAGCCATTTGAAACGAATTAAATGTACATGACTCACATACTACTTCGGCTTTAATGTCTATCATGCATATAAATATGGTACAAGTTGTAAAACCTCGAAAAATAAAGTTCAAGTGGATGATATACTGCAACAAGGCTTAACAACCGTGAAGAATAGAGAATATGTGTTACAGTTAGTGCACTATTATATTATATGCGTGTACGTTAGTGATTACTACGGCAGAAGTGTGCTTCCATTGAAAAAACCACATTCTATCAAGTAAATAGTGTGGAATACTCACTTGTGTATAGTCTATTCATGGTTTGAAGCCATTTTTACTTTAGCAACGTTTGTGTCCGATAGATTTTACATTAGATTGCAATCATCGTCATCGTGCCATCAATGTTCACTTAACATATTAAATACATGGATATAGACAAGGCATGAACAAATAATGGTTTCTAAAATATCACAAACCGTCGCATTTACCAGACAATGAAAATCTATTTCATGAGCGATTATGGACAGGCATAAATATATGACCACTCGCTTGCTTAGAGTGTAGAACGAAGTTCCAAACATCAGCGTGTACGTTGAACGAGATTGCTGATAGCCAGTGGTCCAGAAGCTGCCACAGCATTCATCAAAATTACTCCAAGAAATGATTTCGTTTTTATGTCATTTCAGCATATAGTATGCACGGGTGAATTTCATTGTATTATAAAATATACAAACACCCTTTATAAGTGAAATGACAATATATAAGTACATCTCATAACAATACTTTAAAGAGAGTACCAGACTACAGCATGTTACTGGTGCTCCGGAATTTACTTGTCCGAACATAATCCTAAAATCGTAACTGACACTATCGTATTCTCCTTTTTATAGTGTCTTGTATTTATGCATAAAACGCATAGCTTTGGTTGCCAATTTTTCATTGTATACTAATAATAGACATATGACTGAAATAAGTAGACATGCAGTCATAATTTGACTTGGCATCTATAGATAATTCAGTGGTCAAAATTGCGGTAAGGAGAGATAGAACACAAATTAAATATCAGACGTCTCTCTTCTATACGGTTGTTTCTGCATGCGGTAGAAACTCGCAGATATAATGACACATTCTGGCGTCAGCGTGTACAGTAGTAAATAAAGTTTTTGTAAATAAAATCAGGATGCAATTAAATCAATCAAAACTGACAATAACGTTATCGTTAGCTAACATCCCGTCATGTTTTCTATGGTACATGAGGCATACAACGACGAAGATGACGACGACCAAAAACCGATAAAGGAAGCGAAAAGAAGCTCCTTGGCGTGCGTCTTCTATTTACTCGCTCTTCTTTCACTCGTCTTGTACAAGTGAGTGAATATTAGAGGAAGTATATTATTATTATCATTATTATTTGCTACAGCGACTAGGAAAACGTACACTTTTCTTGCCTCCACTTCTACCTTCGGTGAAGTGTATAATATACCAGTTATACATATAGCGTCTGCATTTCCTTTCAGGAAGTAAACTTGGTGGCAGACGGTACGGCTATTTTCCCTACTATTATTACTCTCTTTCCCTTGTGTATTCTATATATACCGTAATTACTCAAATAAACGCTAGACCTTGTAATATTAGACTTAACAGTTAATCTAATCTTTTAAAGATGTGTTTAAAATGTTTTCATCCTGTGTAAGTATATATCTCGATTTTGTAATGTACAGTAATAAAATTGCTCCAAAATTGTATTATAATATATTCCAATGAAATTAAAAAACAATTGATAGCGGCAATGGTGGACAACAATCCTTTGATAGAGTTTTTTTCTGAAAAAAATTAGTTAGCTACATTCTTTGTGAATAATTGAGAAAACTTTTTAATCAACGCGACCATGTTTAGTAAATGAGTTTTTACGTTAGGTACATTGAAACAGACAGAGAACAAGACGGAGAGAGAAAAGAGACCACTGTTATCTTAGGAATTCTTGGTTAGTCAGTTTTATTGGTTCGTGGAGTCCTCCATTTACCATTTTTATTTACTTTAACTTCTCGTCAATAAACGACTTTCTGTCCACACACTATACCGACGGCTTTCTGTGCTTATGCAGCAATAGTTTTTCGTTCACATTAGAAATAAAACTATCTAACTACCGTCTACAATAAATTGGTTCGCACAACCTCTTGAGAGAAAGACAGAAAGCGAAAGAGAGATGTTGAGAGAAAAGTGGAGAAAGTATGAAGGAAAGGAGTTGTAAGCAAGTAAAAGAGGCGAGAAAGATGGGAAAAGTAGAAGCAGGGCAAAGAGAAAGAGAAAAAGTAGTAGAGATGCTTGAATATTATATCCCCATGTGACACTCTTGAAAGAAGTAGTCTGTGTGGAATGCACTTACATGCATTCATGCATAGATGTACGCTTTTCCGTGACTAATGGCCTTCGGCAATACAAGTTATTAAAGAGGAAGTAGATGGAGAGCTACGGCTACAAACATTGCGTGGAGAGTAGAGAAGGTCGTTGGTGCTCCTTGCTCTTATTTACTACCGCCACAGCATCACTAATGCTTCCTCCTTCTTCTCCTCAAGCGTCTTTGTCTTCTTCCTCTTTCGTTTTTGTGTGCTTATCCCAATCCTATCACGGCAAACCTGACTAAATGACTAAGGACAAGTTTATCTGAGGAAAGCTAATTTATTAAGTAGCGTTAGATGCTTTATAATTTTTTCGTGTATGTCCGTCGGAGCGATATCTGCCGAACGCTTTGGTGGAGTATTTTGAAAATTGGTACATGGATTCCTCAGGGGTAAAAGTACCCTGGCATTGATTTTCAGCCGCCAGGGTCATTATCCCCTGAGGTACGGGGTTTGAGCCTTGGGGCCTTGAGCATGCTTAATGTTTGCTTGTAAGGGGGAACATTATTGCATATTTCGATAGTGGGGTCAAAGATTATCAACTTTTATGAAGAAACCATATATCACATCACATCCTCCCCTCGCTTGACACAGGGGGAGTTTTCTGCTAGCGAGTGAGGGAAGGTCTTTTTCATTCAGTTTCTCCTTGTTTTTTCCTTCTTCGCTAAAGTTACTTTGACACTTTGCTTGGTTGTACCGGTTTATTTGTTCAGAATTGCGTGCGTGATGCATAATTTTAGATTGACTCTTCTTTTACTCCTTGTAGAAAGCCACACGAAAACTTTTTATTTGCTGGAAATGAAGATGTAGTATTTGTAAACATAATGATTCTTCTTTTCACCAAATTGTGGCGAAGGCGTCTTTAGTAAATAATTTATTTGGAAACACGGATTAGATTAATTTTAGAGATACAAACGTAGCTTGTCAGTAACCTCATCTGGTGAAAAACAAAAGCTTTCTTGATATCATCTACCGTGTCCACGAATCAAATGTTTTATCTAAGGTTCAATATTATGAGAAATACACAAAATAACAGATCCACTTTGATAAGAGAATTCACAAAAATTGAAGAAATGCTCGGAACTCTCCTTACAAAGGAAAACTCCATCAATAGAATAAATCAACTGAAAGTTATTCGTAGCATTCATTCGCATTGAGGGAAATAGGAAGAAATTTTTTAATTAATGAGTTCAACAATACATATCTCATAAAATAAAACGTTTCTAACCTTTTTATATTTAATATTGTACTAATAAAGATTTATATTAGCTATGTACCGTTAATATTTTGGTGGTACTAGTCGTACGCGACATGTCATGGGGTAAATTCGGAGAAACTATTAGGCAAGTTTACAAATTATTAACTATAAACAAAAAATTTAATGTTATGCCCTAAACATTGTTAACAACATTTATTCCCTGATAAAATAGTAAATCATTTTCTTAACGACCGCAAAATTTACTGTAGATCTTACTCTGTTCATCTTTGCAACAATGGTAAATTTGACTGCAATTATTTCTTTTAGTAGAAGATTGAGTTTCTATATCATTTATTCATACCTTCATTTACACGACGATATACACTTAGACAGAGCAAAGAAAGTTAAAAGCACTTCTCATTTGAATACTTTACTTTTACTTACTCCCTTTGCGTCTCCCTCGATGTACACCGTTTGCGGTAAGCCCAACCACCACCACTACCGCCTGACCTCGTCAATCTAAATATTAATATTGACATCTGAAATACATATCTTCCTAGATTTCCCAACT
The DNA here is from genome assembly GCA_034694325.1 of Entomobrya corticalis. Lineage (NCBI taxonomy): Eukaryota > Metazoa > Arthropoda > Collembola > Entomobryomorpha > Entomobryidae > Entomobrya > Entomobrya corticalis. The sequence continues at coordinate 14,511 of JAQFYG010001181.1, forward strand.
CTCCCAAAATTTGCATTTGAGTCAACGGATTTCTTATATGCGAAGTAGGAAAATTCCTTGGTTCGGTTGAATGCATACTTTTAGAGATATGTGACAGTGGTTGTTTCGTTGGCAGGGAGAGAGTGGAACAACGATGATACTGACGATGACAGCATACGGCTTCGCGCAGTGCTAATAATGTCATCAAAGGAAAACTTGACATCTTTTCTTGTCGTATTACTACTGCCTTCCACACTTTTGTCGGTATGATCGCTACCTACACATCGTACAACCTATCCTTGCATCCTCTCTGGTGTCGCTGCCAACTGTGTCGTTCTAAAACAGAAGACGGGACATTGTTCGTATCAGCGCTCTGATGCTAAACTAGATCATCATATCATCGTGGAAGCGCTATCACTGCAAATGCTGGCTGGCTGCAGTGGTGGAGCTGGCATGGTGGTAACGGTGGTGGTTGTGCCAGTACAGTAGTCAGTAGTGTATGTATACATATGTGTAACACGTTTTGCTCTAATGAACATCCGGAATCTTGATGTGATATGATCTAATGATACCCTCTCGTCTTCTTTGGTCTCAAGTTATGGTAAGAAGGGTGAGGAAATGACACGAGCAAGAGAAAAAGGAAGACATACCTACAAGCTCTCTCTCATACACACAAATAGACACACGCAATGCCAGGCATCTTTTCTTCCTTTCTTATAAGGAATGTACTATAAAGGAAACCTTGGTCCTTTCTCTCTTTCTTTAAACAGAGAAAATATGGGAAATGAAGCATTTCAACGGGCCAAAGCTTTTTGGCATTCCAATCATGTTCCCTTTCTCTGTTGCTAGTGATCTATCTGTGAGACTGGGAGAAGAGGAAGAGGGAGCGAGTGGCGGACTCAATAAATGAAAAGAAAATTCAAGAAGTGCGAGGAGGAGTGGAGAAGAGAGAGGGAAGTTTGCAATATGAGCATGAACATTTCCTTAGTATTCTCCGTGGGTTTCCCCTTATGCAAGACTTAAAATTTATTAATACAACTATTTCACAGGAACCACCAGCAACAAACTAAAAAACCTTTTTATAGAATAGATGTGTAATAATAATAGGAAGAGAGATGGGCGTATAGAGGTGAGAGAAGATAGGATTAAATACAGAATGCGACTTTTCTTTCAATTCCATTCATTTGCACTAATACACGTACCAACAAAATAGCAAAATAGCAACCAGGCGGCAACAGCGGCATAAAGTGATGGTATCTAATCCAAGACATTGAGAATAATAATAAAGACACACAAGAATGACATGCTTGGCTGGAGGGAGAGAGCAATATTAAAAAATAGATCAACCTGTGGTTATATGAAATCCAGTAGACTGGTGAAAATTATATACTTACGTGTGGCAAGAAGGATTACGAAGGGGAGAATTAGTATTTGGCCCTGTTGATACATGATTGAGATAAATGGTATAATAATTATGCTGGATCAGATAGACAACAAGAAGAAAAACACGGAAAGCTCTTTCTTGGTTGGTGCATTCTGGAGTAACTTGATTTATACGGTGCCACTGCACACATGCCCGTGTCATATATCCGAGAAGAAGCGCACGTGGATAATAGCTATGCTTACAGAGAAACTTTCCTCAACCCTTTTCTCTCTGAACTTTTAATATTATCGGCGTTTTCTTTTTTCCTGACTAACCTGCAAAATGGTTTACAGAAAGGTACCTACACTAATATATCAGGACACATTCGTCAAACTTTCCGTTTTACATGTATACATGCAACCACCCAACTGATAACTCACACTGGTCACGTTTCAATGTTCCTAGCTGGAAACTATCTTTGGAAAAAATCCTTGGAGAATTCGTAGTTGTTTTCTTTCCCTCCTTTTTATGACACTTTCCACCGCAATTGTACATTATTCTCTATGGTCTAAATACCAACATATGCACGATAAAATTTATTTTAAGCTCACTTGTAGTATTTATATCAAATCATAATTCGGCGGCTGTGCTTACAATTGGTAAAATAAAGCTACAATTAAATTGTGAAATAATATTTGTTTTTAAGGTACCTACTTAATCGTCTGTTTCACACTGTTCGTCGTTGCAAGATTTACACCAAATGAGTGGCTTGCCCCACCACCTTGTGCAGGAGACGAAGGAGTTTTGGAAAATCAATTTTCTTTCGCAAATTCAGTTTGGTTTATTACGGGAACGTTTCTTCGTCAAGGATCTGGACTTAATCCAAAGGTAAGCAAAAGCTTAACAAAAAAAATTTCTCTTTGATGCACCAATCATTATTTTAAAAAATTTCAATCTCTGTACATGAGAAATTTCCATTGCGTGAAAGGCGGTGGCGGTGGCTTTACTTTTACTTAACAAAGTATATATGCGGTTTCACGAAAATAAACAGTTTAAGTATCTAACCATTCCATCCAATTCTCGTTTCATCGGCATTTATATTGACCCATTTAAAACATCTGTGCCCCATTTTTTATTATCAACTTCCCCTTTTATGACTCTTCTTTCGAGCATTATATTGCAGCTGCCGCTTTTCGCTTGAAAAGTAAAATGTTCACATTCAAAATGCCTACTTGAGGGTTTTACTTTTGCGACAGTGTAGGAATATTCTTGATTAAAACTTGTTGCTTGAGATGAGATTGAAATTACTATTAGAGTGATTTTAATTTTCGCCAACCTCGCATTATTGGCAATTTTTATCTCATTTAAGTACTTACTCATTTTGTATCAAACTAGCATATATATTCATTTTTCTCAAACAGGCAACTTCCACGCGACTCGTTGGAGGAATATGGTGGTTTTTCACCCTTATTATTGTCTCCTCCTACACTGCCAATCTAGCTGCATTTCTCACAGTGGATCGAAAAAGCACGCCGATAGAATCGGCTGATGATCTCGCTGAACAAACGGACATTTCCTATGGAACACTAGAAAGTGGTTCTACAATGGATTTCTTCCGAGTAAGTAAATCAAGTTTTTTATTTGTTTCAAGTAGAAGTTACGTACATTTTGACAAGTAGGAATAAATATTGTTGTGGTATACCTGTACAAAAAGTCTCCAACTATCTGGTAATCATTAAGAATTGTATCATGTTTACTTGTAAAAAAATAGGATTGTAATGATAACACGATATTTCTTAATTAGTACAAAATAACCTTTTATTAATGCTTGAGCTCTTTTAAAACACCAGCTTTTGCTGTTCATTGACATTTTATCTCACTAGTATAATTTTTTAGATTGTTATCACTATTACTACTGAGCAATACTGAGCATGGCACTGTTACATTTATCCCCCTTTTCTCTGAAACCAAGAATTTTGAGGAAAAGTAGCTTACACGTGAATAGGCTACCTATTTTCATTGTATATGAACAATATATGTATATTTTATTTAAAACATGGCAAGTTTAAATTCAAATGCTACAACACTAACTGGTGATGTTATGGTTTGTACTAAGCGTGCTATGTATTGAAATGAAATAGTAGAAAGCTTTGAAATAGTAAAAATAAGTTTTGTTGTATGTCCAACACTGTATGCAGTGATGGTGGTAGTGGTCGAAATCCTCATGTAGTAGTGGTAGCAGTAGTCAGTGGCAAAAGGAAAGCAGGGAATGATTTAATTTGATTATTCTTTTGGCGGTCTTCCAGACAGATAGAGTTGAACCTTTGCCCAGAGAGCCTATGCTCACAGTGGTAATCGTCATTTCCCCCGACTTGTTCGACTCTAAGCAATAGGAGGAGGAAGAATGAAAGAATTCTGAAAAGCTAAAAGAAACGATACCACTGACACTGCAAGAGGCTCGAGACGTATTACTTTCACGACTAGAACAGTGCCACTATTTGAAGCTACCATTACTACTATCTAGACTGCAGAGATTGCTAGCTACTACTACCACCACTACCACTAACCGTTGATGCTTGCCACTTACTATTCTTCTTTTACGATAGCTTCCCCTTAATTCAAATAATATTCACTTGTAAGCAATGCACATAAAAATATGTATAATTTGAAGTACACGGAGGCACGATTTAAGTTTCTCGTATTCAAATTATATGCAGATTAAATCTGTTCCCTAGTTTTTATAAACACGCCCTCCATTGGTTTTCGTGTAACTTTTATTGTGCGATATAGGAGAGAGGAGTCCTAGGCTGAGTTTTAATATTCATCGTCATTTTATATCCCAATACCAGCGTCAATCGAGAATAGTTCAAGTGAAGTATTGTAGAACACCATGTAAACTATCATAAAACAGTAAAAAAGGGACTAGGGAAGAGTATGCTTTTAAATAATTATTAACATGCGTGAACGTAGGATGATCCAGACCTGACAACTTGGGTTTCCTGCTTATTTGTCAAAATCTGCAGATGCATGAATGAATGGGTTTTCTAAATAAAACATGTAATTAAAATGTGTAGGTGCAATCATCACGAAAGAATGTGGGTGTGATATGTCATTACTGAATATAAACTCATCTTTTAAACATCTCGACTTCCAACCCATCCATAACCATATAACAATCACAGTCTGTGTGTTTTGGTGAAAGCAGTTTCATACGTCTGCATAGCCATTAATCTTTGCTTTTTCCGTTAATTATTGAAAATAATTAAAAATTTGTACATGATGATTGCTGTCTGCATTTAGTTTTGACAAAAAGTTAATGAGCAACAAGCTATGAGTATAAACACGGAATCTTTCTCCATTTTATTATCCCAAATTAAATTATGCTGTTTCAATGACTGTGAGAAGCTAAGCATTGGCTGAACACGTAATTATAAATTTCGTAGCAAAAAATATTATTTTTGTACTTTTTAATTAAAAAGATGAAATAACTTGGATTTGTATTCGTCGAATACATTGTTATACTTTTTACCTTTACTAACAGAATTCGACCATCACAACTTATCAAAAGATGTGGGGATATATGGAAAGTCGACCAAATGTGTTCGTGCAAACTTATGAACAAGGTATTAAACGAGTTCTTCAAGGGAACTATGCCTTTCTCATCGAGTCACCCATGCTTGACTACGTGGTTCAACGCGATTGCAATCTTACTCAAATTGGTGGTCTCTTGGATTCTAAGGGATATGGAATTGGAATGCCAAAAGGTAAAGATGTACATAAACATAATATTGAAAAGAATTGGAATTCAACTTGATTCTTAATAACAGCATATTTCTGGTTCTCATCATCAAAAAATTCTTTTGTGCATGTCTTTAAATAACCGCTTTGTTTTTTCTATTGCTTTGAACTTTAAAGGTTCGCCGTGGCGGGATAAGTTGTCTTTGGCAATACTTGAGTTACAAGAAAAAGGGATCATCCAACTGCTATATAACAAGTGGTGGAAAAACACTGGTGACGTTTGTAACAGAGATGACAAGAAAGACTCCAAAGCTTCCCCGTTGGGAATTGATAATATCGGTGGCGTTTTCGTTGTCCTGGTTGCCGGATTGGTGCTTGCTGTTTTTGTTGCTCTTTGCGAATTTTGTTGTCATGTTCGAAGGAATGCTAGTTTGAGAAAAGTAAGTAGACCTTGATTCCTTTTGCATATTTTTGCAACCAAATTTTTTCATGTTCAGGATACAACATTATGATGCAGTATATATAACCACAAAACAATAACGTGGCAGCAATAACAAAATGTTGCAGGGAAAAATGTTGAAAAATGTATACAAAAAATTTGATTGCTTACTACTACTGCAAGCACGGCTTGATTTGATAAGTAGTCCAAAAAATTCAGCATCCTAGGAGCAGGACCAATAATAAAGTAGTTGCACACAGAAAAGTTTTTCTTGGTACATGAAAATGTCATCCTCATCATCGAGACTTTTGGGCTAGTTTTACTAACACATAAATTATTGCTCATCTTCAAATTGTATATATTACAAGTACATACATATTTTGCGTACTCAAAAAGCGATGGTCACACAAAAGAACTACTTCATAAGTAGTGACTTCTGCTCTGTGTGGGGGGTCTAGGCCCTTAGCTTGCAAACCACTTTGCCTGCACTGGACATTTTGCCTGCAAATCACATTGCCTGCGGACCATTTTTCTTGCATGACAATTTGCCTGCAAGACATATTGCTTGCAAACTTTTTGCCTGCACGACATTCTGCCTGCATGACAGTTTGCCTGCATTT
>JAQFYG010001182.1:0-20644 GCA_034694325.1 Entomobrya corticalis
CTGTTTGCTTAACTATTTCACATCGTATTTTGCATTCATCTAGACCAAAACATGATATTATTCATGATCAAAGCATGCAACTCTCATTTGCATCGTTACCTTTTTCAATGTTTGACAAGCTTTTCAATATACACACACACTAAACTTTTTGATTCCAATTATTTGCAACGGATAAGATGGATTGAAAATAAAATTCGTTCGTTAAATTGCTGCTTTTCACTTTCCTCGCTGACCTAATTTTTCAAAGGAGCATTCAGTTAAAAAATTATGTTCGGTTCGGTCACCAATAAATGATCATAGAATGACGAATGCATATTTACCCATTTCAATTTAACCGAGCCAAGAACCATTTGAATACAAAAAACACCAAACACAAGAATTTATTGTTCTAAGCATGCAAAATCTTAAACTTTTGTTTGAAATATCATAAAAGAACGTGTAAATAGTTACCTACCTATACATATATGTTAACGTACAATATTTTCATTGTATTTGTGCACACAACAATATAAAGCAAGATAAATATGTTTTGCATCTCTAAAAAAAGAGTCAATTTTCAGCCGAAGATAACAAAAAGTTAAAAAGTAAATCTCTCCTACAAAATTGCAATGCAATACGCACTGCATCACTGCATGTCCGTCGTCCATCCATTCAATTTTAATTTGCATTGGTGATGATACTCATTGGCTATTATTGGCAGAAGTGTGCCGGCATTCATTTACTATTCTAATGCGGTTATTATTACTTAAGCACGTCAAGGTTTGTTTATTAATGCTGATTAGAGTTGTCGTTGCTCTCGTCGTTGCTGTTGTTGTTGACAAACTGCAAACTGCAATTCATGAAAGGTCTATCTATCTATTCAATAAAATATTAGACATTTAGACATGGTAGGAAAAGAACATGCAAAAAGACATCCCATTTAAAAAAGTGATAGTTCATTTGTCTCCTCTCTTGAAAAAGGAATTGAAAACAAGTGTGTACTGATCTGTACTTCAAAAGGGATAACATGAACAAAAAATATATATTGATGTGGTGCGTTTGCGGCAAAGGCATCATTTGGCGTCACATCGATTATATCACGCGTTTATTAGGTACTTGTAGTATGCATTCTATCTACTACGTCTTTAAAGTAAAGTAATAAATATATAGATAATATGCCATCTTGAAGAAATGAGAATGTCAAACAGCAGATGTATTTCAAGGTGTACAGTTAAGAAGCGTAATTAGTTAAAGTAGCATTAAAACTTTTCATGGCTGAGATTATCATGATTAAAAATAGCTTTAAAAAATTTGTTTTTTGATTGTTGTTTTTTGTGAAAAAAACATGTTATTGTGCTTATTTAGGTATTAATTTCAACTAAACAAACATGCTGCATAAGATTTATCTTTATCGATGTCTTGTGCATTTTTTTTATACAATAAATTGATTGTTAACATGATTTGAACTGAACTGAACGTCAAAAATGAAAGCGAAAACAAATAATTGATCTGATGTCAATACAATTATTTTGAAATGTAAAACCTGTTTATAGGTTTTGTACCCAACCCATTCACCATTTGCGTGCTTAAGTGTCGGAAATGTCTACCGACTACCGGCAGTTAGCTTAAGATGCACATACATGAAATCATGCGATATGGTCTAAAGATGAAAACCAAAAAATTATGTTTAAAATGCGTAATGTAGCTCCTTATTTGTTGTAATTTGTAATGTCTAAGAATTGATTGGGGTTTACAGTAGATGTGTATAATAATGATAAGGTCATCATGCTAGGTTGTAACGTTGTAAATAACAGCAAATTGATAAAGTGTTCAATATCATCGACCTTTGCGGTTCGCCAATAGCAAATGCTTCACTTTCAATATCCGTAATGATTTCCTTTAAACTTATGATTAGTTTAGTATTATTTTAGTAACTCGTGGATCCGAAAATAGAAATAAACGAAATATGCTTAAAGGGTTTTTTTTCGCTTCCGCAAGCTCCAGCGATTCAAAAAAAACTAGAATAGTTTGGCTAAAAAGCATTATAGCTCACGTCAGATTGTACTTTATCGGTCAACATATTCATGTTCTAATGTACTGACAGATAGACTAGTATCTTTTCAAAAAATAATTCTTAACACTTCCTGTAATTTAAATTGAATTAGTATGTCAATCAATAATCATATTTTTTTGTTTTGAATTCTAGATTTGATCTATTTTGCTAATCATCTAAAAGATGTAGTTCATTAAAATGATATGCTTCAGAATAGTGAATTCTTAGAGGTGGAAATTGTCAATTTTGATGACAATGCAAAATGGAAATAAAGTCATACCACACCAACAACCCAATAATATTTTCTTTCCGTTCATTTTTTTTATTTTCATTTCTTTTTCTTTCTTCAAACGACATTTTTTCTTATGTATTCGTCAGGAATTTCCTCAGCAATATTATATTATTAATTCACGTATGTAATAATATGTATTTTTTATTACCGATCTACAGCAACATTCATATGAAACCTTAATATTATTGCGCTGATTGGCAATGAGTTTTCGCTTTCTTTCTCTGTCTCTCTTAACACAATAATGATAATATTATCTGCTCTTACACAATTAACATTTTACCATTACAATTAAATATCATATAATTATATAATAATATTATCTACATAATATGTGACATTCTAAGAAATAGTAACAGTTTAATATATAGTAATTATTACAGTAAATGGTAGTAGTTAAATGTAATGGACATTCTTTCAAGCATTCAAAAAACCATTCATTCAAAACGCAACTGATTCCGACATCCGACCTTATCCGTATATTCAATGCTCACAAAAATTTCCTGTAAACAATTTTCTTTATCTTTTCGTCCGCAAGAAAACTTTTTTTTCAATAGTTAAACATCTTCACTAATTAATTAATTAAATTCCGAGTTTTCCGAGAGTAACAATAATAGTTTTTTTAAAGACAACATACATGATCAGCAGCAGCGCAGCGGCAGTTATAATAAAAGTAGTTGATACAATTTATATTAAATATAAAGCGTTTTTTTCTTTTTGTTTTTTTCATCTTCAATCGTGCTGCCCAATAGCAGTAGTAGAAGTAGTAGTAATAAAGTAACAAGAAGGCATATAAAATAGTATTCGTAATAAGTGTATATATAATAATAATTAATAAGATATTTATTTTTTATATATACCACATTTAGAAATGAACTTGAAAATGTTAAGACCACCTTCAGTGACAGCAGATTTTTTTTTGTAATATTAACGTATTTAGAATATAATATTGTTTTATAGACAATAACTTTCTTTTTGTTAAGTAGATTCCTCTTAAAAATTCTACTGCGATCGAGTAGAACAATATAATATTTTCTACATGTAAATTGTATATATTTAATGGTAGGTCACAGCATTAAACAAATAAATTGCTTATCAAGTTAAATACAAGTTTTTTTTTCTGCTTATTACTTCCGATCATTGATTTATACAAGAAAACTAACAAAAATAATTAGTTTCCAGTTCACATTTTGATAGGCAACCATTGATAACGAGGAGGACTACTCCATCATGCCAATATACAGTATATATACAATATATATTCTTTATTCGTATCTATTAGACTGTACCATCTTTTTTGAGACTTTTCAAAAGACTTTTTTTTATTCTTAACGACTTGACTCGTCCGACTTACTATCTATAAACCTTATCTATCGGAAGTGCTGCATATACGCATTCTACTAGTGACGAATGACGAGATAGACATCACCATTTAAACATGACGTAAATAACAAACACGACCAAGTCTCCAGTCCACAATTTAAAAAAAAATCTGCTACACACTATTATAATTATATACCTTTATATGATACATTGCTTTTACGATTTAAAGATTAAGAAAATATTACAAATAGTTGTAGAGAATGAATGCCTATTTTTAACTTATAAAGAGTCATTTATTATCAGGATTACTCATCATAGACGTATTATTAACGCTTACAAAGTTTTACGTGTGAAGATACCTCGTAAATAGGAATAACAGTAGTTTTTTAAATATACTTTCTTCCTAGTCTACACTTTATCTAATTGTTCATATTACATAACTATATATCTGACTTTATATTCCTCCTCGCAGTTATAATATGCGATCGTACTCATCCTTAACACCACCAACATATTAATTTAGAATACGCAATAATTAGTAGAACGTAATCTTATGGAATATAGGAAACTTGATTCACCAGCTACGTAATAATAATTGTAAAGTGTAATTAGTACTTGAAGTATAGTAACAAATTAACTTAACATAGGTTTAAACTTTTTACACATGTCATTATATCTTTTTTTATATATACAATAATTATGTATTAATGTGTTTCCCTACTTGCGATATTAACGCTTACATCATTGTTTTTATACAGCATTACAACAAAATGTAGTATGTAAATTTTTTTTCTTTTAACTACTATTATTACTTTTTAATTATTAAATTTTTTTCAGTTGGAAAAGTTATTATGGAGTTAGTGTGACTTAGATAAAATACAATATAGTTTGACTGTGTGAATTTTCTTATATCTAATTTAGTAGAAATGTTATTATTAATAATTGATCACCCATAATGAAATAGTTTTCACCATATTTTTTTTTATACTTTCTTCACCATTTACGTTTCCTTCTTTCAAAAACTGTTATCTTAAGTGTCTAATGAAAAAATTCAAGGCGATGTTTTGTTTTAAAGATTACCTATCTCTTTAGACTCGCTCCCTACACACACGTTTTTCGTTCTATCTACAGCGAATTATTATAATATTTACATAACGAGGTAAACGTACTTTACAATAATAAACTAGAAATAAGAATAATAGTAATAAAAAGAAGCCTATTTTTTACTTTTTTGTAAATTACATTTTCAAAGTCTTCAATAATATTTGACGAAATACACGACAGTTACTACCTCATTTGTAATATTTTCATATATTTTCTTCAAAAAACTGTTAAACAACCATATTATCTTAAGGATTCATGCAATGATTCGAAATTCGAAACAATACAGTAACATCAAGGCGACATCATGCAGCTAAACTTACAATTTACATCTACAACTACAAACAGTAAATAGTGAATAGATTCTAACAATGTTAAGAACTCATCAGGCAACAACATGCAACTGCAAGTTAATTTGAAAAATTAATACTAACGATAATTAATTACTATCAGCAAAGTAAGGCGACAAAAAAACCGTTTTCTTAAAACTTAATCATAGCAATTACTTTTCTCTGTGATAATATTGACCGTACTAATTAAATCAACTAACTTGCTGTATAACAAACATCAAAAAGGTTAAATCGAGCACCCTTGGTGAGAGAATATAATAATAATAAATTGGTAATCAATTATATTTGTTTGTTGTATTTGTCATTAATTATTAGGTATAATGTATTCAGTATTCAATATATAGTTCTTTCTCTTTTTATCCAAATTAATATGAATATTGTGATTTACACGTTTATATATAACAAGATTTCTTAATCGATGGTGTCAGACTTCTTTTTAAGCAAGTCGATGGAAAGTAATTTTTCCTTCCTTTGACAAATTAGTTAGTCGCGAAACGTCTGAAATTGATAGAAAATATAAACCAATGAGATTAACTCCGATTCAAATAAATACATATACAATTTGGCCAAATATATTTGAAATATACTTACAAGTCTCCATGAAGACATGCGCTTGGTATAGCGTTTCCGGGACTGTAACCTTTTTCGGGTGCGAAAATATTTGAGCAAAGTCAATCTTTGGAGTGTTTGTCTCCTTTAAAGCCTTGTCAGCAATGCAATTGGATGGGGCTACAGTTGTAACAGGTAGATTTGGTGTAGCAAGGGTATTACTAGCCACTGCCGTAGGCTTTGAACTTCCATGTCCTTGAGGTAGGCTGGCGGCTTGGGGCGGTATTGGCTCTGATACCACAGTTGGGGTCGTAGTCGTGGCGGGCTGTGATAGCTTTTGAGGATGTGACTTGGGGGTCTGAGTCTGATTTGTGGGGACGGACGCTGCTAATTTAACCACAGAAACGTTTCCTGATTCACCAGTAGTGGTAGAATTTGTAAGGCTCGTTGTATGACCCTAATATCCAAATTGAAATTGTGAAAACTTTCTGCTCAATTGAAATTCCCTTGTGAGCATGTAAAGATAAAAACATTGGGTTTTAACATTTGCTTACGTGACTTTTTCCAGCATTTTTATGAGAGTTTGTATTATTTGGTGCCGGTTTCTCAGTCGGTTTGACCGGTGGTAGCTCATCCTTCAAAGACACTAATTTTTCTGTGCAACCACTATCTACGTGATTGAGCACTTTGTTCCTGCCTTGAGATCTGATGGTTACATTGGATGTTACCATTACTGCAGGTGAACTATCGGCGTCAACAGCTTTAGTAACAACGGGTGAAAATTCAACTGGTTTCGGTCCATTCATGGTAGATTCCTGAATATAAACCAATCAAAAGTTATTAAATGTGAAATAAGATTAGTAAGTATTCGTTTCATTCTAGTATTCACAAGTATAATACTTACGGTAACACCATTGTTGTCATTAAGCGCTTCGATCACTCCAAATCCAAACTCGAATCCTATTTTCTGACCAACAGGCAACTGGCTACTATCGAATTTGCCACCACAAAACACGACAGGCTCTGCCGAATAAAAGTCTCCGTTTTCAGAAGCTGGTTTGCTTGAGACTTGTTGCTTGGTTGGCATTTCGTCAAGAATCTTCAGAAGATTATAAGAATTGTTAATTATAATTTGCATATTACATATAACTATATATTTGAGAAAAATGCAACTACTAAAGACTTACTGGCTTGACTGATTTGTCTTTCGCCTTCTTATCCTCAGGTCTAGTCTTATTGGGTGCCGTTCCCTTGGCAGTCATGTCCACGATGACATTACTTCGTGGCAATACTCCGTTTTGAACAACAGCATCAGCTTTTGGTGCTGATGAGTTATCCATTATTGACTTTCCAGCAACCATAACTTCTTTGTTGTTGTTGTTGATATTGTTGTTTATCTGAACAACAGATTCGGAGGGCAAGGATCTGTTGACGTTACTATTAGACGAGTCCATATTAGTTGAACACTTTTGTGGTTCAGCCGGCGATGGTGAAAGCGGAACAGATGAAGAAACTGCAGCTACTGGAGGGAACGCATTATCCTTAACTATATTAGCACTATGGGTCGCGGCTGCGTTTGAAGAGACATCTTCAGATTTCATGGAATTATTTTGAGTGTGTCCTTGTCCTTGCTTCTCTTTATTCGCTGAAGTTTCGATCTCCGCAATCCGCGGTCGGCACGGCCAAACGGCTGTATTTACAGAAGTTGCTGTAGCAGTCTTTTCTGAAGAAGACGAAGGACTCAGTGCTGGGAAGTTCATGTCCTCAGGTGACGCAACGGCCACAACTGTAGGTGGAGGAGGACTTGGTTTAACCACCGGAGTTGGTGTTTTCGGACCCGGGGGTACTACGGCAACTGGAGGAGTAGCGGCAGCAACAGCAGTTGGGGCTGGGGCAGTCGTGGAGGGTGGGCTGGCAGTTGAGGTAGGTGCGGCCATTGGCTTACCATTTTCATCCTTACTCATTCTAGCAATATCCGCGTAAGAAGTCTGCAAAAATAGAAAATAATAGTGAAGGTTATTAGTGACAACTGATTTTATGACTGGATATTTCTTCATAACTTCATATTTTGGTATTGTAAATGACAAATTTATTGCATACCTGTGGGGTTCCTCCGCTCGAAGAACACGGCTTGGGAATTCTTTCTCTTGGGGTGCATTCCCCAGCTGGTAGAGATCTTACAGAATCGTCATCAGAACATTCTGAGTTTTCGGAGCCAGGCACAGAGCCTACTGACTTTCGTCGCTCTGTGTTACCTCGACGGGGACGTACCCCTTCTCTCCTGTTCTGTTCCGGGTGCGACCTAGCAAAGTTTTCTGTAAAACATCATACAAATTAAAAGTTTAGTTTATACTTTAAACCTAAAACATAATATAGTACTTAAAGTTCTCGATAATTTAACTGTAGTAAGTACCTGACTCGCGCTGCTGTTTCTTCTTCTCCCTCTTTTTCTTTGACTGTACCAAAACATATGGAACATCCGATTCGTCCGGCTTAACGAACCGCTCATCTTCAGACTTATTTTTTTCTGTATTTTTACTTCCTCCCTGTTTAGACTCAGGCACAGGCACCACTGTTTGTTTTGTAAGGGTCGCTACGGGAGAGGGCTCAGACTTGATAACCGTCGCTACTTCAGAGCTAGCGGTTTGACCTGATTTCGATTCGGCTACCAAAGCTCCAGTTTGAGTTTTTGGTGCATTAGTTATAGCAGTCTTATTACCACCTCCACCAGCACTGTTGCTGGCCACTACAGTTTTTGCTCCAGTCACTTTTGGTCCAGATGGCGGTATACCACCATTGACAAGTGGCTGGCTTTGTGAATTTTTGACTGCAGAACTACTATTAGAGCTTACTGAGGACGCAGTAGAGGATGATGAAAGAGACTTAGATTCCTGCTGGCGTGGAGGAGTGGGGGACTTTGTGACAACTTCCATGTCAGTGGTTCTTAAAATGGATGTGTCATCCCCACAAATCGAACTAGCTGACTTGGTAATGTTTGCGCTATTCTTCTTCTCTACATCTTTACTGTTACGATTCCGAGAGCCGTTAGATGCTGCTGTCTCCTCGCTCTTTTTGGACCCATATCCCAAGCTATTCTCATCTAGAGAGGCGGCCTTGGAGAGGACCTGCTTCTCATTTCCCTTGCTGGGTTTACTTTCTCGCTGTTTTTTATCCTTTTGTGTCTTCTTTGCCTTTAGAAAAACGAATTAATAGTATATTTATAGCTGTCTCAAAAACAATAAATTTGTCCAACGAAAGCAACATTTCATTTGTTTATACGGCTACTTACTTTTGTTTGATTTCCTTCCACGAATTCTAATAACTTGTCAATATTATTTTCATTCCCAATATAACCAGGCATCTCCTGTGGATTAACCACTGTTTCCCGAAGCTGCAGAAATGTCAATAATATTATGATTTAATGACTATAGCCCATGACTTGAGTACTATTTATGTGTTTTTTATTAATATTGTTTATCAAATATGTATACTTACAACATTTCTAGATGACTTTTTCTTCCTCTCAGCACCACGTCGCAGCGAAGGCTTATCCGACTGAGATCCGTCTATTGTTGGTGACTTTGATATTACTGCGTTGGAAAGAGTGGGTGAAACTGCCCGGATCTGTACACACGTACAATAGTAAAATCGATAAATTAATTTAGCAAAGCCAACAACATTAATACTTAAAATCGATTATATTGTCATGTGAAATGTTCATGTGATCACGTATAACGTACAGTCCCATATGTTTCATCACTAACGGAAGAAGTAGCTTTTCCCATGTATGTTGGGGCCATACTCGAGCCAGACGTGACACTCGTGAGACTTTTGTAGTCATCTTTTAACTGTAACTGCCTAAAAATTTATACCAAACAATAAAAACGATTTCAATTAAGTATAAAATATATACAATCATTAGTTATCACAAAATAAAAATATTAATGGCCAATGTTTTTTAATAAGCAAAACTTTTTACTTACTGATCAACACCCCTTTTCCTCAAATCCCAAGGCTTAGATGTTCCCGGTTGCTCCCCAGAATCATCACTTACAACAGAACCTGATGTAATAGAATTTCCGATTTGGGATGACGCAGATGTGGAAGCCTGCTGTATACTACCTGAATCCGGTGGGCCTATCGACAAAGGACAGCTCGTGACTGGCTTTGGGTACAACTGTAGAGGTAGGTCTGAAAAATAAACCAGGGTTTCTACGTATAAATATCGAAAAAAAAATACTTCAAATTATCAACTAATTCCTATCTTATTTATTAAACAGCAGATCCAACAATGCTTCGGCCCAAGGATTCGCCTTAAAAACATGTTTAAATAATTATATATTAGCATACCTGGAAACTGTGAAAATCTCACTAAATGGTACATATTCTCAAACTAGCAATTTGCAAAATCCAACAGGTTAAAAGAACAAATCACCGAAATCTTTCAAACTTTCCTATTTTAAAGTCATTTTGTGTTTAGTTTCTCCATTTAAAAAACACTCTATTCAAGAACTAATCTATATATTTCCTTTTGAAATAGTTAAAATTAAAAAATTATATTACTATATAAATTTCAAATTGCCAGAGACTCATAACCAAAAAAATAATTAAACTAGGTTTAAATTGAAACTTAATCTGTTGTATTAGAACCGCTACCTGCGACCTGCGAATGACTCAAGAATTCTACTTCTACTATAAAGACAGATAAGAAGAAAGAAATAAGAAACCAGAATATAATGAAATAGAATATTATGCATATTTAAAAGATATATTCATACCACCGTGACTTTTACCTTTACCATCATCTCATACGCACAAAAATCTATTCATTTTTTAAATACAATTGCTTTGTATTTTCACGATGCATACAACAGACAACAGAGAGCACACTATTGGTCTTGGTCATGCCATTATCATAAGAAAAGATGACAGAGATAAGATGGATAGTAAGATTTTTTTTAAATAGATTTTTCCATATCATCTTCTTTTTATTCTTTCATATATTTATTCATTCAGCCAAAAAAACCTATAATCATAACCTTCTACCTCCAACCTCCATAATGCCATATTATGCACAGTATTTAGTAACAGTTAATATTATTAATGTTATTTTAGTATTTCGTTTTATCCACATCCATAAATGCATCCAAAACTCAGGACAACCTACTACCTACCAGCATATTTCCATGGCCAAACAAATCCAGAGTAAAAAACAGTACGGCCCTTCTTATTAAAATGCATAAATATTAAATACACTCCCTAATTTGCATATGAATCTCTAGTTCCCATTCCCAATATTCCAATTTCCAATAAAAGAAGCCGAGTAGTAGCATATAAAAAACAAACAAAGTCATAAGTCATGTATATTGTTTTGTGTGGACATGGGACATGCATGCACGGTTAAAGTTAAAGACGTACATAAAAAACCTATATACGCATATGTCACCGACCACCGTCGTCACAAGTCAACATGCCCAGCTAACACACATATAATTTCTATTTATTATGAATGAACCATAGTTTGAGTTGAAGTTGAGGAGAAGATAAGGTGACAAATTGACAAACAACTAACCTTTCTACCTTCTTCTTCTTTTCTTCTTGTTGTAAAGTAATAACATACATATTCTGCAACATGCAACACAACAACCTTTTTCCCTATATCTCCCAGAGATGCATACTCACTCTTTTCTGTTTCATCAACAGAAAGAGAAAAATAAATTATGATTATGGAATGACGACAATGATGATGCTGCTGTTTGTGTGATGAAAGCTTGTATATTTTTATATATTATCTATAAATAGCAACCTCATATAATATGTAACATGTAACAAAACTTTCTGTAGTTTAGTAAACGGATGTATGAAAACCGTTGCAAAAAAGGTCATATGTCACCGCACAGTTATAAGATGAAAACAAGGCGGCCAAAAATAATACGCAAAAAAGGAGATATGATTACCGCTTTTGTCAGCATTTCTTCATGTTCATGTTTCAGCTAAACATACTGCTCTACATTTTAGCTTTAGAGCTACCATCTCCCGTCTCCCAATAACTAAAATTAGATGCATTTCTCTCTGGCACGGAAAAGTTCTCTAACGTTAACTTCTACATTAATAAGTAATACTAATTGTCAATGACAATACATGAGCAAACTAGCAAACCCATGAAAAAACCCCAACCGTTACTTTCCAGTCCTAATAATACCATACTTGATACTTGCCATCCGCAACGGCAACTTGAAGTTAAGATTGATGATGATGGTCTACTGATGGTGTAAGCGAAAGGCATGAATAAAGAACCTTAATAATATACTATTCAGTATTGGTGGCGTGCCACTGGCAAAGCAAAATATATAATGAATACATAACTGTCTTTGTTGTGACTCATCAGAAAACCACAATAATAGAAAAACCATATATGAAAGGATTAATAAAATAGGCGTAAAAAAGTTGAGTGCAATAATTAGGATGGATGGTACATGTTTAACATGAGACATGAACAAACGTAATATACGCACAGTACTAATGTATCTAAACCAATATATTGGAGATTGGAGACGATACAAATACGTGTCAATCCCAATTACATCTTAAACTCTGGATATTCGATACCCAACGAATGCTAATGATGGCGAAATGACCCTAATTTAGAGAAAACCCATTAAATGTTAAAATTTAATATTGTATGCTGACCACAATGTATGAATATTAAACATAATTATGTTTACTACTGGATCCAAAATATCTTGAAATGTTAAGAGTAGTTAAAATATAAAAAAGACATTAATATTTTCCTCCCTTCGTCCCGCCGTCCCCCGCGTAATTAAATATCCAGCTTCCACCAGCTCTCAAAAGACTTTTACAATGGAATTATGTATACTAGTTAGTTAGTTAAAGATGTTACTTACTTGAAGACGTATGCAAATTAACTGGCTGATTCCTATCAAATATCTTGACAACGTTATTTAACTCCTCCCTTCGACAAAAGAAGAAGTGCGGAGAATTAGGGTCTAAAAGTGCTGGGTCTAATCTTGGAGGAAATTGAAGTGGGAGTCTTCGTCCCGCCATGATTTACGTTTATTTACTTTTAAACTTAAACTTAAACTGAATTGAATTAACTTTTGATTAGGTTCAAAATCTATTTTCCTTCATTATTACACTGACAACTGACAGTACGAAAAAAATACACTCATTTTTCACTGACAAAATGGCGAATATTCAGCTTGTTAGCTTATTAACAGTCTCACTTAAAGTTAAACATTAAAGCGGATTTGTCATTACTCAACAAAAATTAAATTAAAGATCAACTTTATCTTTAAGGTCGCCTACTATTGCAAAATTACTCATTTTTCTTCAGCACTAAAAGTCGCAATCACAATGGTTTGTTTAATTTGTAATTAAATGAGGGAGATAAAAACGAGGTGAATACAGACAAGACAATTCACACATAGCCATTAAATTGGCTATACATTTTTTTCAATACAAAATGTAAATATCACACAGATTACGAGGTAAAGTAAGTAGTGGTGTCGGTGTCGTAGTGTATCAATATCATATCAATGTCGTAAATAGCGAATAGCGAGTCCATTTGGTTGAATGGAACAACTAACAACTGCCATTATTTTTCAGAAGTTTATGAAAAGAAAGACTTTCTAAGAATTCCGTTTGTTTGGCCCATTTGCCATTTACATTATGATGGATGATACCTCATAAATATTTACCTATATGTTTTGTAATTAGGTAGTGAAGTATGAA
Organism: Entomobrya corticalis; assembly: GCA_034694325.1. Taxonomy (NCBI): domain Eukaryota; kingdom Metazoa; phylum Arthropoda; class Collembola; order Entomobryomorpha; family Entomobryidae; genus Entomobrya; species Entomobrya corticalis. The sequence continues at coordinate 13,397 of JAQFYG010001182.1, forward strand.
CTATAAACACCAATTATGAATTCCTTTCCAGTTTGCATTCAAAATATCTAAAGACAACAAAATATTTATTTGTCGTCGTCGGTCTTTATTAAACCTATTTTGATCTTAAATGAGGTCAATTTTAGTCAGATGAGACGACTGAATCCAGTGGTTTTACTATAATAAGATGTTAAATGGATCCACCACAAAATGAATCAGATTGTATGGTCAGCGTCAGCCTTTTTCTGAATATCAAAAGATTACATAAATTGCACACACTAACCTAACCTAAGTACCTATGAATGACCTACTAACTATATAACTAAAAATTAATGAAACTGACATTTATCCTTCAAAAAACTTTTTTAAACCAAAGTTGAACCTGATAAGCTTAACTTATATTATTTTTTGGGATACCCACCATGTCGTGTAGAAAGTACATCCCCATCCTGATTGGTAATAATGACCGTTAGCCACTTATCTTCCAGGGTCTTAACACCTTCCTCTCTTAATACCTTTAGTAAAGACGTTCTCCCCAAGTTGGGGTCAATCAGCGTTATAGTTACTTCATCCTCTTCCGACATTTTAATTGTTCAATCATGAATTCTACTAACTAACTTAATAACTTGCTTCCTTCCATCAACCTACCTAAACTCTATTTTACTCTTAATTTTATGCATTATTACGATTTACTAATTTTCAACACAAAACAATGCGCACGAAAAACAGTTTTTTACGGTTAAATTACGACAAATAAAAACAATGATATGATAATGATTCGCTTTCATATTATTATTGTCTCTACTTTCCTTGTTTGTTTACCACAACTTCAACAGTACAATTGCTTGTTGCTAAAAATGATTGCACAATTGTATCTCAAATTGAGCATTTATAAAACAGAGAGCTCATTGCTCATTGTTCTTCGTCTTGAGATGATATTGAACGATTCCCCAAGCCCAACAAGAAGCATGATAAAACTGAAGACTGAACACTGAAGGGCGATGGATATCGATTCTTATTAAAAGCGACAATTATTCGTTTCGGAGACGCTTGCCGATTGCCGGAGCACATATTATGCATGTATTAGCCTTCCATTTCCATCTTCATCTTCCATAATCATCTCACAATTGCAATTATATAATCTCCTTCAACACACAGAGAAATACAATGCTCTTTGTCAACCAATATGGGAGCCCTCTTTCTTAAATCATGAACCAAGCGCCAACACCACCACCAGTACTTTCGTCAAAAGTTAACCATAATATTTAACACGAGCAGCTATATATTCCCTTGTCCCGTCCCTCCACTCCGCCTCCAACTTCCAACTCGACTAAAACTAAGCCCTACATCCAGTTTCTTATTTATCGGTAACAGTCATGTAGAGAGATGGGATGATGGCAAGAATCTGAAGAAGACAATTATGTTTATACTTGATAATGATAATGGGCTTCATATTCATGTATATAATCAAAATGCTTCTATTCTTGCGCGGTATTTCTAGCTACTCCTTTTCATTCTCTAGATATTTGCGTATGTATTATGTATGCAAAAATGCTTAAAACGCTGATTGATTGAGAGATTTGTCACTTTACATTTTTACATACATGTCTATCTATAAGATGTTGAGATGAGATCTCTGGATGGAGGGAGGGTATCGAGGAGACAGGACGAGACGGAACTATAATAAGAAGGATATGAATATGATATGAAAATTATGGAATGTGGTGATGACGATTTTATGAACGTCTCAAATCTCAATGTATATGATATAAATTTTAAGATATTGCAAATGCAAACTGTTGCATTTACATGTATTTTGTAAATATGTCACTATATATAATACTCGTAGTCATTTCAATGACCGTGGCCCCAGCTTGCAGCAGCAACAAAACAGAAAAAATAGCACTTGAAAATGGAACCGACAAGTCAAAAGGTTACTAAAAGCAGAAAAAATAAAAATAAAATAGTAAGCACTTTACTAAAATATGACGTAACAGCATATAAAGTTTTAAAGCATTTCTGGTTCCTCTCTCTCGAAAATTCCAATGAGAATGGACATTAAAAAAATATGAATGATGAAAGGACTGTGATGATGACGATGACAATGATGACATTTATTAAATACACATTACACACGTAACGTATTTTACTGGTTTAGGTTTGTTAGTAAAGAACAAACTTACCTTGACCCCAAGAAATTCACCAGATCCCTTCAAAAATCCATTCTTCATCTGGAGGAATCATATATTTTTATGCAGAAAGATGAAAGTCTAGTAATTAATGATTAACTCTGACTAGTGGCTACTCTGGAATGCTAATTCTAACCAACCAAACCAATATAACTACCTAAGTTATAAGTCATGCTTAAATAAAAATTCTATACAGATATGAAACTAAGAAAATTATTAAGCCTGATTATTAATAAGCAAAAGCTTATGGCTAAATATATAATCAATGTTTGAAGAAACCCGATCCAACTACTAAGCTTTTTAGCATTATTATTATGATCTGCTCTGCTCAAAGTAATTGCTCGTCATCGTCAACCCTTGCTCCTCTATGGCTCCATCATAATCTACTTTGTAATTTGCATGAGGCGTAGAACTATTTGCGCATACTTGAGTTTACAGTTAACTTTGAATACACAGGCATTAGGCAGGCCGAATGTAAGGTTTCTCATGAATCTGGATTTTTTTACATTTCTTAAATGGTCATTACGTAATCAAGACTTGTTGCTTCTTCAAATGCTATAGACTATAGACCTATACATCTAAATTGGATATTTATCTAGTTCTAGTTCATTTGAACATGATTTAATAGTTAAAGATCTGTTGGTGATTTCTCTATGGATGCTGCTGTTAGTCAATTCACTAATTATCTGTTAATCAACTATCTCCGAAAAAATATATCAATTGTAGGTAGATATATATAACTCTGCATAACAGTTTTCGCATCTTACCTTTCGAGGTAGCATTGAACTTCGTAACTCCAGGAAGTACATACTGTGGAGGAAGGGATCCGGTGAATTCTTCAGGGTCAAGGTAAGTTTCCTGAGTGTCATCGTCATCCTCATCCTTTGACTTGACATTCTCATTCAATGAATGTTTATTAGACGAAGCGGATGGACCACTAATTGCTGTATTCTCCCCTGTTTTGTTACTATTGGGGTCACGCTCACGCTCATGACTACGTCTACCGTTATTGTACCCACCAGGGTCTCCGTCCAGAGAGTTACTGTAAGTTAAGGTACTTTGTTGTTTCTGATGATGATGATTGTTTATGTTGGGATACTTGCCCAGTACAGAGTCCCGGAGATGTCCAGTCGAATGAGGGTATATTGATGTGTTATCAGCAGTATTACTACAGGTGCTACTACTACTGGCTATAGGATTTGCGTTTTGGTCCCCGCTTGCTGAAACGGATCTACTGGAGAAATTTCCTGATCCGCTCAGGGAGGTTGACTGCCTACTATAGTGGGGGAGGTAGCTTCCTGTGTGGTGCAGGATATTTCCGTTCACAGTAGCATTATCATTTGTATTTAAGTCTATGCTTCTTTCTTCCCCACTGTTACTCCTGCTGTTATTGATCGACGTGTTATGACTGTTGTTATCTTTATTTGCGAAGGAGTCCCATATCGTTTTACATTCCTTCTCTGTAGGTTTTGTCTGAATGGGCTCATCAGGTTGAACTTTCACGTGATGTTTTAATTGCTGTTGGGATTAGAAATCGAAAACAATTATCATAAATATTTGTATGCTACGAAAATGAATCATCATCATCATCACTAGATCATCAATTAACTTCTTTTAATTCCACTTACACTGATAAGTTCACCGTGTTGCGGCCTGCCCTCATGTCCTTGAGGTTCGGAAACCCCCTTCAGCAAATCTTCAAACTCTTCTAGAGGCATAGCCTCCAATTGCTGTTTTATGGCCTGTAAAAATAAGACAAACAAACAAATAAATAATTGCTGTTTTAACTTTACTTAAAAATTATAACAATCAAGCTTGAAATTATCCCAGTCACCAAATTAACACGTCACATTGACTAACAACTAATGCAAAAGATTCAAACATAAAATTAAAGACAAAATACCTCGTACGTCAAATAATAAGCAAACTACCTAGTACCTACAAGCAATCAATAATTACTTAACTTTAACTTTAACCAGCATTTAATTAAAACTAAAGAATCGCAACAGAATTAACTGTCAAGTTGACAACTTCAAGCAAAACACGAAAAAGGAATCAATGCTCCAGTCAAAGTCAACAAAGCACTCAAACAAAAACAGTTCTTTGTCTCCGTCTTTTCTCGCCCTCTTCGTCGAATCAAACAAGCATGTATAAATACAGCGGAAAGTGCAAATGCACTCTTGGTTGTTGTGGAGCGCAGCCCCGGCGAAAATTACAGGCAGCACCGAGCACCGCAAAATACCAAGCAGCTAAACTCTCTGCCGACAAGGTGACAAGCAATTAGCAATTGTCATGACAATTTATGATTTATCATGAATTCACTGAACAAAGATATAACGTTTAACACAAATGTCTTTGCCTTTGTCTTTTAAGACGATGGCGTCGTTTGTCGTTTTCCTGGGAAAACATGTATTTTATTGCTGTATTTCTATTCACTTTTCAATATATAGTAACCTAATTAAGGTTTGTTAACTTTTTGATTGTGAATTTTTCTGAAATACATATTTTCCTATAAGATTAAGGGCGCTACTTTACTGGGTCTGTATTTCATGTGATCTGACTGCTGGATAAGCGGTAAACGGCGTGATATGTAAACATGCACTCTAGTTCTGTCCGTCTGATAATTAAAATGATAAGAATGATAGAAACATCTTTAAGATTCTCATGCTTGTCGTTTGATGATTGAGCTTCTTATAAGTAATTATGGATTGTGGTTTGGATTTGAAAGAGATGCAGCTTAAGTTTTTGCAATTTATTTCTCGGTTTTGCTTAATTGGGCAAAAATTCTTTTCTGTCTGGGTACTTTGTTATTGTTCTAGTTGCATCTGATAAGATTTTGAATAATATTGATAACAAGTACCTTGGTTGAAACAAGAGTTCGATTGTTGCAAGCAGACTTTTGAGATGTCATCTTAACATGTAAAGTATTCTGCATGTCATAATTATAGCAATCGATTGTGCAATGTGCACTTCATCTTCCAAAAAACTACTCCTGTTGCTGCTCAATTAAGCAGTGCATCAACTAACTGTTAGGATTATAAATACCTATATGAAACCGCATAAAATTCATATTAACCTACTGCCTATTATAAACTCCCACTTAAATGCGGTTGTCATATTATAACTGATTGAGCCAAAAAAAATCCTTCAGTTTCTAGTTCATTTGGTTTTATCATCATCCTCACTTTACTACTCTTTTCATCTTCCAAATTTTATGCAAATTGTCATCAATACTAGGTCACTTATATATATTTATAGTCAGGGACTCCGGGATAGACAGGTGGGTATAGGATGTGGGATCAGCTTCACTGCATTTAATCATTATAAAGTCGATGTCGATGAATTTCCCCAGTATTTCTGTTTCATGTTTTGCATTTGCTTTAAGGTTCTTTGATAATTGATGCGATTACATTTCCTGACGTCTGTATATATTTCCATCTGTCATTTGTGGGATTTGGTTTCGGTCAATTAGATCTGCGTAGCGGCAAGCGGGTGGTTAATGTACCGTTAGGTTAAAAGTTACCGAGCTTTGAGGTTTTTTCAAATAAGTGAATATATAACTATCCTTACAAACCAACCAAAAACCTAAATATCTATAAAGAACTATATTACATTTACAATTTACCAAATTTTCAGCTCTTCTGACTTCTAATGATCATCAATTTAGAAAGATTTTCCCCCTAATAACCTGAATTTCTATGCCATAATTCCCCAATTTTAAATTCCAGATCAAAGTAAATTTTGGCACGTTTTCACCTTCCAAAGATCAAAAGAGTTCTAGATATTCTCTAAGTATTTTCATAATAACTCATTAATTAACATTTTAGCTTTTGTTTTTCCTTTTCAATAAACCACATCAAATTACTCCCTAAATTCTTTACTGATTACTCAGCAAATTCATATAAAATCCGTCATCAAAAAATACAACGTACTCGTACTACCGTGTCATCAAAAACCAAATCTGGTTATTAAACAACTACAACATTCTTTTATTCAAAACACATTAAATTTGTACCTAAATTATTCGCTGTAGTCCCAGTTTTCCTGAGAATCTTCTTTCTTATAACTTGTGACTTGACTTGACTTAATATATATTTTGGATCTGGATGGATGGAACGTACAAAAGAACAATGTGTCAGAGCGTCATGCATGAATGGTCTATTTTTTTCTTTAAAAATTTTAATCTTATGAAGAAATCTTACTCTTATTTTTTGTCTACTTTTGACTTGACTTGATACTTGATAATGTGGCTACAATCTCATTACAAAAGTGCATTAAAAAGCAGCAGCATGCAAATTAGAGAGAGAGAGAGAGCCAACACCTTCATCTGCTTTAGAAAATCGGGTAAAACTGATGGAGATAAGTGCCAGATGTTAAAGATGTTAATAATGTATATTTGCATAATAAAAAATATCTTTGTCTGGTGATCCCTGTTTAAATGATGCCTCAAAAGCCATAATATGTTGGAGATATGTGGTAAAGGTCAAAAATAGTCATTGGTCAATGTGTTTCTGTTAATTTGCGGGTGGTGGTTGGAGCGTTCAAACGATGCATCACATGCTATACGTTGCTTTGACCCCTGAACCCTTGGGGGTTGACCGATTTCGCTGAAAATCAGTACGGTTCTTTCTTGTAACTACTGCAATATGTATACACACTAATTTGTATGCAAATCGGTTCATGGGTTCTTGATTTATGGCAGATACAGACAGACAGACACACATTTTAGTCCCATAATATCATATATTCTTAGAAAGTACTATTCCGGCACTTAATAAAACACCAAGAAAAATCCCGAGAGAGAAAAAGTCGTCTGACATCCAAAGACAACCAAAAACAATTTAACAAGCATATAATCCGATCAAATTAAATTAGCATTAAATACCTATACAGTTCATTACAAAATTACAAGAAATTTCTTTTGTTACTCAAGCCACCTATAAAAATTAACAAGCGAAAGCACATTAACCCAAGTAACTAAACTGAAAATAAAGCAAAACTAAAAAAACTAGTCGTGGTAATCCACGATGGAAATCACGTAGCTGAAAGATTGAAGTCACGATGTCTGCGATAGTCTTCG